>BGZK01004479.1:0-13380 GCA_005406025.1 Eumeta japonica | reverse complement strand
AAAATAATAAATTGAAATATTTTTATATTAAGAATAAATCTGGTTGAATTAAATTGAGAAGCGCATGGAAGCAAAATCACCACCGAAATACGTGAAATCAACCTTGTTATATACATACGTTTTTACTTGTTTTTTCTGTGTGTATGTGCCATATCGCAAGATTGCTTTCCAAGCCCAACGGCAGGATTGTATTAGCTCCCCGAGTATTTGTGGCTCAGGGCTACTTTTGAAGGAGACGTTCTGTTAATCACGACCAAGTAAACTATTTGGCTCGAAGTATGTGTTGGCTTGCAAAGAAGCAACTTTGTTATTAGCTAGTTTGTGCTTTTGCCGAGATCTTGCATTCTTAGTTTCGGTTCAAACATAAAATTTTTCTTTCTGAAACTTATCGTAATTTTTATTAAATTAGTAGTATTATTTTTTCCACATACATATTTGCCAAAAGCATGAATTCTTTTATTTAACTGTATTACTATTTCAAAGACTAACGAGAAGACATTTTTTTTCAGTCAAATCACAAATCATTTTACTCCAATTTTTCTGTAATCTTTCTTTTCTATGCAAGATCATAGATGCAAATTTTTTATTTAAAGACATCGTCCATAATTAATTAACTTGTTTGTAGTACAAACTTTTCATTAGACAAGCACATAACATTTAGTTGAATTTTGCAAAAAAATATTCAATTCCTTATCAAAAGTGATTTTATATGTAATTGATTTAAAAGGCCAGGAATTGAAAATTAAGCTCTTCGGCATTTTGAAAATAACCCACACAGACTGTGCTACGAATACACACATTCAAATATGTACATCAACTCTTGTTTAAATTAAACTGTGAAGGTTAGAATATGTATTTGTAATTATTTTTCATAAAAAAGTAAACGAACAAATAAAGGAAAATGGTGGAAACAAAATAAACAACAAAACAAATATTTGGAAGACACCCACTGTGTTGTCGTTGTGCTGGCAATTTTACTTATCTTGGAGCATCTTTTTTTATAATTTTGATTTTGTTTTTTTTCTACATTTTGGCAATTGTTTCAGTAACGTAGTGGCAGCAACAACAACTGATTCAACACGGAGACGGCACCTTAGTTAGAAAGAAATGTTGCTTGTTTTGTTGCCAAGGATGCTGCTGCTTTCATTATTGTTGTTGCAGTTGTTGTCTTTTAGGTAGTGTTTTGTTGCTGTGTTGCTCAATTTGTTTCTGTTTGGGTTTAATGCAGACACATCTTTTGGCGAAAATTCTGGCACGTTCACTTATTCATTTCCAAATTCTCGCACACTCTCTCACAATGTTAAGACTTCGTTCGTATATTTGTTGTTGTTTTACTTTGCTAATGCTATTGCAACAAAAATAATACATGGTGGCGCAAAACAACAAGCAACATCATGGCAAAATATGTATATTATTTTCTTTTCAGCTGCATATTTCTTAAAATGAAGGTATAAAACACATTTAAACAAAACATTATTGTTATTATAAACAAAACACACAACAAAACTCTTGTTCACTTTTGTATGTACGAAAGTGTTCAAATACTGGCTGAATGTGATGATGAGTGCAAAATGAAGATGAGAAAATAAAACAAGAATGCCAACAATAATAACAATTATAAAAATGAAACTAAATGTTTGAGATGCAATTACTTTTAAATCTGTATGAATTGTGAAAATAGTCTGGC
Organism: Eumeta japonica; assembly: GCA_005406025.1. NCBI lineage: Eukaryota > Metazoa > Arthropoda > Insecta > Lepidoptera > Psychidae > Eumeta > Eumeta japonica. Next base: position 11,693 of record BGZK01004479.1, on the reverse strand, counting down.
ATTTAAAACAATATTCTGATATTCCCATCTTACATTCTCCTCAGTTTCGTGTCGCGCCTCGCGAAATGCACTAACAACTGAAAGGCAGTTTACTTTTACAACTTGCGGCGTGGGCACTGTTAGCAGCATTGCAGGGAAAAGAAAAGGCACACAAACACCTACAGCAGCTCGTCCATTAATAAATGAAAAATGCTACGCAATAAAATGAAATACACCATTTTTTTTAGACCATTTTTTGTTTGTTTTCTTTTTTCTTTATTGATAAGAATATTGGCACATACCAGTTAATACTCCCAAAATGCCACAATCTTGCATACAAAGTTTACAAAATTTCAATTAATTCCCAACGTGAGGAGAAATTTGTTTAGACAAGTTGAAAAACAAATAATGAAAAAAAAATAATAATAAAACATCCACAAAAAGAAAATACATAAACACACACATGTCAGCATAAACAAAAAGAAGAAGTGGGATAAAAAATAGAAATTATATAGAGTGTAGAAAACAGAAAACACAAGTCTGAAAAAATATATATATACATACATATGTTTCAATATACATACATATTATGCAGGACTTGCACATGATGTATCCACCATTTGTGTATTACCATTTGTTTGTCCCTTTAATATGTGTGTATGTAGATAAACAAACATTTGTGCTTGTGTCATACACTGGACACAATTTTAGCAGGTCATTAATGGTTGGCCTTAAATTTTTTAATTATTCACATTTTTCCTGTCTGCCTTTTTATACTTATGCCTTTTTGTTTAATAAATGCTCAGGCATTTTTCACTCGGAAAAGAAAAATTGTGATAATAATAAAAACGATAATTGAAAATTTTCTTTTGTATGAAAGGGAAATATGTGTGCTTTTAGTTTATCTTCTTAAAGTCTGACAAATATAAGAATTTATGCGTTTGCCTTTCAAGTTGTGCTTCAAGATATCAAAATTTCTATTACAATATACAATATGAATAATACGTATGTGTTTTTGCTTCGGGTGCTGTACAAAGATTTGTTATATAAAATAAAGTAAAACAAAGGAAACAAATTAATACGAAATGTAATAAAGTGGAAACTGAAAAGAGGAATAAATTATATGAAATACATTTAAGTACTATAAGCTATTTAAAAATGCAATCAAGTAATTATGCAATTCTCAAGCCAGAATTAACATCGTCAATTCAAGCGTTGTTTAATCCTCTATGTATGGTCGTGATATTTTGACCATAATAATTGCTATATTGACTCATTGAAATGTACATACATATTTTAGGAATAATTAAAATTAAAGGTTTATAAAGTCATATGTAGGTTAGAAGAATTGATTTGCCATTCCTTTACTTTTGGTTACTTTATTTATTTCTGATCTGAATTTGCCAAAAGGAAAAGGTTGTCCAAAGGAAATAAAAAAATCATTCACTTTCTAGCCTAATAGCAAACTAATAATACACAGCTTGGAGCGCTTTATTTTTATAATGTAAAATAAGTAGCAGTTAAAATTTTTTCTGATTAAAAGAAATTGTTATATGAATATGCCATTGATTTTTCATAGTAGCTCTCATTGCACGCCTGTCAATTTTATTAACAACATAACGTTACGTCTGTATCCAACCTGCTGATTATTTTTGATGATAATTAAAATTTGCTGAAACATAGTCTTAGTCATAGCAAAACACAATTAAATAGAAACTAGTTGAAACGAACATGGCTGGGCTGATATATAATTTTAGCAATAGGAAATGGTGCCTATTAGAGACTACTTTTAATGATTATTTACTTCTCAAGATAAAATTTTGGTGGTTTATTTTATTTTTGGTTCTGTAGGAAAATATCGAAATACTTATTAATCAGAACGTATAAATTTTTTCAAGCATAATATTTACTTATACAATATTTTATGAAAAGAGGTTACAAAGTAGCAATGCTCATTATTAAGTTATTACTAAGTTCTATTATTAAATTCTGAATTAATGAATTCGGTGCACAAAATTTTCTTTAAAGTGATAGTGATTTCTGTTATCGCTAGGCTTTACAACCAAACTATGTTTGTTGCTAAATGTCTTCGCTGTGCCAACAAATTTCGTTACTCATCGTCAAACGCTTCTGATGGTACACGGCACATGTACACGGATCACACGCAAGCGTCAAAATACCAAATAAAATACACACGGATGATCAATTTGCAACAGCTTTATAATTTCTCTTATTACGTATTTATGCATACATACATACAAATGTATCTCTACATTTTCAAATCCATTTTAAGTTTGAAAATTTACAATTTTTAGCTAAATAATGACTATAAATATAAGGTGAGTATTTTTAACAATTGTTCGATGAACAAACAAAAATAAAAACAAATTTCTAATAAAAAAACTGAAGTTCATATGCATGTATGTAATGTAATGTAAATCTATGGATTTCATTAAGCAAATTAGCTTTAAAACAACCGGATCGATCCACGAAACACAGAGAAATGTACCGTTTTCAGTTTCTATGTTAAGAGTGCGCGCGTGTGTGGTTGCAAAATAATAAATAAACAAAAATAAGATAAACAAAAATTCTACAATGGTTTTATTTTATTTTCCAAAATTTTGTTTAAATGCATCAATTGTCAGTTTTCTCATTTTCAAAATTTTACGTTTAATAATTTTAGTTAGAAAAATTTAAATTTTTTTCAATTTCAGAAATTTTATTTTTAATACCGAGACGAATGTTGGTGATTAGCGTAGCGAATATGAAAATATGAAATTTTGTGTGAAAAGCATTTAATTTTTTAATAATTCTTTACAACTTATCAGACTTATCGCTTTGAAGCTTCCCCATACTCGATTCAAGTAATATGGTAAAGTTATTCTTTTACATTGTAAGTAAGTACCTTATAACGCAACCTTATATTATTATTGCTAAATAGCCACACCACCGATGATGGCTAAGAGGTGAATTCTTACTGCGGTTTCTATTCGATATTTAGCTCACTCAATCTGAAAACGGGTTTATGCGGTGACAATGATGGACAACAGGGTAGTTTTGTAAACCGGTTCTTTCTTTGATCCTTGAGTTATTTATTACTAATCGACAAGTTGTTGATATTGGAAATAATACTGAAAACTATATGTCTTTCGCACCAATACACGTCAACTCGTTGAATCGCATAAATGCAATTAAACAAACAACACTTTTTAAATTTTACATTCAATGGGATTTGTTGTGATGTGACACAAAACAACATTTTGGTTTTGAATTGTTTTAAGTGGATTTATATGAATGAGCAGGTTCGATATCAGTTAACTCACTTGTATAAAGTTTGACCTGCTAATTTTTTGAAAAGCTGTAGCTTATTAAGAAAACATTATTTTTGTTTCCATAAAACTTAAAATACCAAATTTTGGAAAGCAAAATATTGCAAAAGTGCATGTTAACGAGTTTATTTATTTTTCTGTAACACAAGCCAATTTTTTTCATGAGCAACTCAATGCTAACCCATTTAACTGAGAAGCTTAGTTTCAAAAAAAAGTACTAAACAGAAAGTCAGTATGAAATGTCAATAAGCCCTCTTTTAATTTACTTAAAATTTTCGATTATTTTTTTATGTCAATTATTATTACAACCCTGAAGGAAGAAGCCAGCCAACAACCACCCAATTTTAATTGATTAATTTTAAGTGTTAAACTTTCTTTCACAAAGGGTATAGAATTGCTTTTAAAGAAAACTGTCAACAACAATCTGCAATTGCAACCACTGTTTGAAACAAAAGTAAAATGGCAACATATCACAATGTGTATATGTGCTTGGAGCAGAGACTTAGTTGTAATATTGTATGATGAAAGTGTATGAAAACTAAATAATGATGTTGCAGATACGATGGAATGACGACGTCATAGATTTAAGGTCATGTTTACAATTGTAATGGAAAATGATTGCAAGTACGACGATGGCAATGTGAACGGCAGCTACACCAGCCTAAAGAAAGTAAATGCAATGAACATTCACATGCAACATCAAACTTGCATATGAATGTAAATAAAGAGAAACTATCGAAGGGGAAAATATTAAAAGAAATACACATTGATGTATGCACACATGCAGAAACGAAAATAAAGAAATCAACTAAAGGAATTGGTAGGTAACACAGGGTTAAATTGAAGTCGATTCTGACAACTGGAATTTTATGGGGCTGCATTAAAGATCAAACGTTAAAACAGACTACTAATACATCTACAATGAATAAACAAACAAATGAGCAGGAAAAAATAAACTGCATCAAGTGTTGATGCAGTTTTATATTCCTCGAAGAAAATGTAAAGCGTTCATCATGGGAGATCAACAAACACATATACACACCTGCTAACAAAGGAGCACTCTTATGACAATATCAAAGAGAAGGGAGAGCAAAAATATATCAAATCAACATGTCACCCACAAGCAGCAGTAGCAGCGGTACCAATAACGCATACACACAATCACCCAACATTGCCAAGGATATAAAGATGTTGATATTTTTTGGCCTTGTATATATGTCAGTCAGTCAGTCTTTGTGCATAAGTGAACGCTTGTTTTCGGTAAAAATAATAAAAAAAATTTGAAAAAAAAATCAAATCCATGCATAGTATCATGTCAACATTAAAGAAGGTAGATATACTAAATGGTGCTGCGACATGGATGCTTGCTTGATTTGACTGGCTGGTTGGATTAAAGTTTATTATTATTATTATTTTTTCGGTATTTATTTTTGCCGCATCTGTTATGGGTATCATTCAAAATATCGTTAGGGCACGTTAGTGTTATGACAAAATAAATTGCACTTGAACACACACTCTTATAAACTATGCAACTTAAATTCAATGGTTGTAATGAAATAGTTTCACAAGACACGTATTGCTGTATGCAGCAATATTGCAAATACGGAAGTTTCTAATGAAGTAAATAATGAAATTGAATTTGAAATCCTTACAAAATGTACCTCAGCAAACAGGGAAATGAAGCAAAGTTGAGTGAGTGAGATGAAAAAGTCTACCTTGGAAAACATTACATAAATTAAGAGAAGGAAATCATTTTAGCAATCATTAGCAATATTTTATAAAATGTTCATTATTGCACTATAGCAAAGCGATAATAAAACCAGCATTTAAGATTCTTTAAAAGTTCTTTATACAGAAACGTGCACTAAACGATGGAAATGATTCTGTTAAGATAAAATTGAATTATAAGATAATAGGAAAAATATAACAAAATTTTTAAAATACATACTGATGGCTTACGACGCTAGAGCTCCTTTTATTAACTATTTTTTAATGACGTTTTCGAACAAGTTGGCAAACTTTTAAAACAACTCGTAAACTATTAATCTTGCCTGTTTGTTGGGTATCTGTTATATTACACATATAAAGACCCACAATCGTACTCTTTGAAACACAAAACACTTTTGCTTGGACATGCCACAACGCTTATGTAAAATTGAGAAAAACATTCAACAAATCATGCGATGTGCAGACAAGCAAAAGTTCAACAGGACATTGTTTGCTATTAAACTACAGTGTTTAGTTAATTTGTTTATTTGCTTATCGCTCTCCGGTGTCGTATGAGTACTCGCATAAAATTTATATTCTGGCAGGCAACACTTTAAATTATTCATCATTCGCTCCGAAGGCCTGTGTAATTTACACAATAATAATGGAATTAAACTTAAAGTGGGATATATTTAAAACTCGTGCAATGAAAGCTGACATAAAGGTGCTATTTGCACTGTGCCATATAGAAGGTACATATAGCCAGGTGCATTATTTGAGTCAGCTGTAGTTTCCCATGCCTGACACAAAATCGCATAAATTTTTTCGCATCCAAATTATTTATGCATTGAGTTAGTTTCCTCTACGGAGGCTCGTTGTTGGAAGGATTGGATAGCTGAAACAAAATTTTCTGTTGGTCTGCTATTCAATGCTATTATAAGAAAGCACTTGCATTAAATACGTTCACTCGTGCACTCATTTTAATCACTTTCAATTAATACAAACCATTGAAAATGTACATTAAAATTAATTGCTGCCACCTGAACGTTTTGTTATGTTTCTTGTAAAAGAAAACAAAAAAGATACATGCACACAACAACATTTAAACTTGACCCAAAGTCTGGTAAAGTGTATTCTATCATTAATTGCAGCCAGCAGAAACAAAGATACATTTTATGTATTGCATTCCAAGGTACGTATACGTGTATACGTGTTAGAAACAAACATGCATTTATTTGTCTAAGCTCTTGTGCAAGAAGATGCGTGCAAATGCATGCGTACTCATTGAAGTGTTAGTAAATATTTTTGTTTTGTGTATCATTAACAGTGTACATGTGTACATGTTTAGTTGTAATGAAAAAACTAAAATTTTATATTATTCGATTTTATAAAAGCGTTGGAAAAAATATTTTATATACTACATTTAACCTAAACTTTTTAACACTGCAATGTATAAATTCATGTACCATGCATGCTGCAATCATTTGACGTGTTAACATTGAAAACTTTGCAAATAATGTGTAGGTAATGCAAATTTTCATTCACTTTCAACATTTTTACATCTAAAAATCAATTGATAAACTTTCTCAACTGACAAAAGGGTAAAACAGGAAACGATATATTTATCACAGTCACATAGGCTTGGTTTAAAAAATATTTTATTACAAAACAAGACAACTGATGCGAGAAAATCAGAAAGGGACTAATAAGGGAGAAATGGTAAATGGCTTAATAAATGGATTCGTTAAAATAACGGTGTTTACTCTCTTGCCTAAAAAGTGATTGCTTTAATTATGAATTTCAATGAAAAAAAAAAATAAATAAATATAAGTAGCAAATAATTTAGGAGAGTTTTAATCAAATCATTTATTCTTTTTAACACTGATTTTAATTCATATAGAATGAAAAAAACCACACAGCTCCCTCAGTCCACTGAAAGAGCTTTTACGGTATTACTAATTAAAATACTAAATGGATTAGTAATCAAGCAGCATCTTGGCTAAAATATGCGAAAAGTAGCAAATTCGAATGGTATTAGCGTTAGAGTATTCGGCTTAATCATCTAAAACTCTTGGCGGTTTGTGGTATTTTATATGGTTACACATAAATATGTCACATGATTGTTTCCACAAATTGCTATTATTATTATTTTGTTTGTTAAAATCATCTGAATAAAACTTGCAGAAATATTTTTCTAAATTAATCTTATTTGTAATTTATACGATTAGCTATTCGCTGTGGAAATGCCCATATGTATACAAATAAGCTTACAACTATTTATGGCAGGTACATGTGCTCGGTTTAGTCATTCCTGCATGCAACTTTAAACAAATAAGAGTGTTATAGATTTTTATTTATCTCTTATAAATTTGTGGTGTTTAGTTAATTCAATACACTCTTGTCGTTTAATACACGTTAGTTACATGAACAACATGTGCACAAATTTATAATATTTATAGTGTGTTTATCTTTCTAGCAGACTTTTAGAAGCAAACTCTAGCTCCTGTGCATCAATTTTGTTTGCAAAGTCAACAAGATGGAGGACAGTTGCGTTTGGGTTTTGGTGTTTTAAACTAAAACCCACTAGTGCATCTGACACACTTTTGCATGAAATTTTAACTCACTATTAATTTTATGTTATCAACCTTTGTTTCGTAGACTTGTTTGAGTTTCTGCCTTTTGTTCGAATCGTATTTTGTAATGGTTGCTGCTTCTTTGTCTTTGGCTTGCTGGCAGTCAGTGGGCCTTTCTATGACGTTGCCATTGTTTTTGTTGTGGACAAAATTAAATAAGCCTAGCGAAATAGGCAAACAAAGCAAAGCGCTAATGAACAGACAAGTCAGCCAGCTGCTCAATCTGTGAGTGAGTCTCATTGTCGGCAACAATTTAAATCTCATGCAAGCATTTAGGCCAACATTGTTTACAAATTTTTACAGCACACACATACCACACAAACACATGCTGACTGTGATGTAAAAATGGCGAAAATTATCAACTTTGCAGACTTTTCTGCCGTTATCCTGGGGCATTAAGTTGTCTGACATGAATTATTATTCTCTGCGGTTAATTGATAATGTCAATTAGCGTTCTTTGTGCGGCTTTGTCTTCTACTGCTGCGTCTTTTGTTTTTGTTTCATGTTGCTGTTTCTAATAAAGTCTGGCCTGTTGTTTCCTGAAGGTATTCTCTTTTTTCTTCTTTTACATACTTGTACGTATTTTTAAGTCTTTTCAGTTTTAATTTAGGAATAGCAGAACTGTTTTCTGCGTTCTAATATCGTTATTTTTTGCGGCTTTTCAGTATTTTCTTCCTTTTTTCTTATTTTCCGTTTTATAATAAAGCTGCGATTGATTTTATCTAAAACAAAGATGTCACTTGTAAGAGAAACAAATTTGTCACTGATAAGCACAGAGTTTTTTCTCAATTGATTCAGTTTTCTTTTCGCTTCTTCAAGTCTGTACTACAGAACGTTGGGTTGAAAATTAAAATTTCATTTTTGTTTACATTTGTTTCCTACTTTAATGATGTAATTTTATTCGTTTCTTTTGTTTAATTTTATCATTCTAAAGTTGTAATTTTTAAAAAGCTTAATGATAAGGTTAGTTAATCACTGTAATATTTATTAGCAAGTTTTGCATAAAGTCGTTAGTTTTATGAACTCGTAAGTAAATGTGTAATAAATTGCAAAAAAGGTAACTTTGCAGTAAATAGTTTTTTTTTATTGAATATTGTTGGAAATTCTACTTCAATTAATGAAGTTAATATTTTTTAATAAAATAATAAGCGAACAGAGAGTGTGTATAACAATTGTTGTCATTATTGCACATAAATTTTGTCAAGTATTTATGCTAAAACTTTAATTAGATTTTAGTAGAGATTTTATGCTACCTGTCATATGATTAATCACACTTTTTATGATTTTCAAGGCTTATACCAGCAGCTCATTCATAAAAATACTCAATTTAGATCATAATTATTAACATCCTGTAGTATCCTGCCACAAATCTTAGTCATATGAAATATGTGGAGTCTTTGTTCGAAACATTTTATTCGAAAGAAATATTTCACGCTTTTTTTCAAATATTTCGTAAATACTTCTCAAATAAGTGATTAATAAGCATACAATAAGTTTTACGTGCACGAATTATGAATCTTCCTACTTAAAACTTTAACGCAATGTCTTGTTCTTGCAGCAGATTTCAATCACAACTAAAACTTTTTACCTAAATGCCAGATATCACACAAGCAGTTGCGAATATTTTATGAGTATAATAACTTTCTCCGGCGAAATATTTGGATATGACTGTGACATATATTTCTTTATTGTAGTATAAAGTTACTCCAAATAGGATGAACTGGCTGGCTGTACCAAAAGAAAAAGTGTTTATTGTACGGGAAATTACGTTTTACAAATACATCTTAGAATTCTGTCAGGCTGCCGTTGAATCAATAAGAAGTTAACGTATTCTAAAAAACGGGCGATTGGAAAACCTTTTAAAATTAAAGTCAAAAATGTAAAAGCAAAATTCTCTTGGACCAGTTTGGTAGAAAATAGACAACAAGGGCAATAATTGTATAATTTAAATGCCAGCTTCCCTCTAGAAATTGCAAAGTAACGTAACTTATTGAATATGTTTCTTAGAAATAACATAAATAGGTCCCATTCTCTTTTTCAAACATATGTTATCAAAGTAGAATAATACAATAAAACGAACTTCACCTAGTCAATCTACAATAAAATGAAACAAATTCAGAAAATGAGCTTCGGAATAGTTTATAGTGATTTTGATAGAATATATATTTAAGTTTGCACTTCTATATCAAAGAAATAAAATTTTTGTTTTTAGTTAGAAAAATCATTTATTTTCAAAATTAGAATCTTATATTTTTTCTTATTTTCAATTAAGCAGCAATAAAACCAAATTAAATAATGTCAACACCTATCAAGTTACTATCACTGGCAATCACAATGTTGTTAATGTTGCTGAAAAACAAAAAACAATATATGTATACATAAACAGCAGTATTATGTCGTAAAAACATAACACCCTACGAAAGCAAAACAGAGTCTGCAATATAAATAACGATAAATAATAACTTGGACTGCGTCTTTATGTACGAGTTTATTGTGTTTGTCAAATCTAAACACATATACAGTACATACACTACCTATTTGCTGGTCTTCTAGTATTACATTTCGCTCAGTTTTAATACTCATTTTCTCAATGTTTTGCTTTCTATTTTCATCTCCTTTAAGCATATCACAAATTTTGAGGTACATGAACGATTCCCGTCTTCAGTGTTTTGCGACACACAAAATTAAGATAACGACAGCTGAAGGAAGAAATAAATTGGATTGAAATTACCCAACCATTATACAAGCGCACTTGTGTTTCTTATTCCTGGCAAGTCATTGATGGCATTGAAAATAATTTAAATAAATTGAAATTGAATATATACAAGCCTTTAAATAACCACCGGTGCTTGTTACATAAAAAAACAACAAACAGACAAATTAAGGGATGTGAAAAGGGATTGCTGGGAGGTGCGTATGAAAGCTAATCTTTGTATAAAGTTGAAAAAAAAATATTTAACACTTAGACCCAAACGCATACATCTACAATAACTTGAAGCAATCAGTTGAAGATATTACCAGAACAACCGTAAAATGTTGTTAAATTTTTGTCTTGCTTAGATATTTATAATATATTTCACGTGCACTCGTAAACTTTTATATAATATTCAGACTAAACAGAAAAAATATTATTTTAATTTATTTTTAAGCAACGCATTTATTTCCCTCTTCCACATTCTTAAGCCTTCGAACACGGAGCTCCATATTTATTTTTAAATCATTTATAGTGCGCATTCGATCATCTTAATCGTACATTTTGGTTCCCCTGCATATTAAATTTATATACATATATATGTATATATATATATACACACACACACACACATCAAGATTTGTATTTGTACTGTTTATGTAACAGCTACTTAAGTTACAAAGTATGAAAAATTCGAACATTTTCATTCCTTCGTTAATGGAATTGATAAAGTTAAGAGCAACTAGAAGAAGAAAGAAAAAATATCTTTGAAAGCAGATATGAGGAAAGATTTTAACTTAGAAAACATCAACAACAATCTAAAGTAGTTAGATGACAACAGCAGGAACAACTTGATTTTACTGGGTTTCAGAATATTTTATTTTTCCTTTTTGCTCGCCATAATTTTGTTGAATCAAAACTACTTCAACAGAAAAAATATGATGAATATTTAATGAATATGGTTTATGATGCAATAATTCTGCTGATGCATTAGTACACATCTCTTACAGTTGCAGATAATGACAAATCTGTTGTTACAGTTGTATTTGCTTACTTTAAATAATTGCCAGAAATCATAATGAACAAAATTGCAGGATTAAAGGTTTAAGCTAAAAAGCTTAATATATAGTCTACTCAAAGCAGAAAACTGTAATTATATAATAAAGCTTTGTTAAAAGTGGCTGCTTTGTTTGGGATAAAATAATTAAGAAACAATATTTATAAAATATTAATTAAAGTTACTAAGAAACTAATTTAATTGCGCAATTTAGAGCATGACAAATCTCGTCGTTACTGGTTTATAAATTACGTTTTTTTCTACCTTTGCAAAATTGTTTCAATTTATTCATGCAC
>BGZK01004478.1:0-13383 GCA_005406025.1 Eumeta japonica | reverse complement strand
TGTATTTGTTTTGTAAAAAATCGATGCTTTTTGTTTTAACGACGATTTATCGCCGTGGTTAAGCGACACACGACGTTTTCTAAGAATGGATAATATCTCATCTGAGTTAAATATTTGATATACGCTCTATTGTGTATTTCAAGCCTGATAAATTTTATTTTAATATATTTATCTAAGCTAAGTTGCAACTAAAATGTTTACTTTGAAAACTGATTGTTTGCTGTCATAAAGTCTCAAAATTTTATAAACCCTGATGGGAACATACATTCTCCAAGTATACACTTCAATAGAGTTTATCTATTAGCCTTAACGGAACAATTTGTAACCTATATTCGTTTCAACGTACCATCATACAGTTTATTGAGCTCGGACCAATAATTACCGAGGTTAAGTGTATACATCATTTTTACACGTTTCTTGTAATCCCTTTTACTCCCGTAATTCTCAACCAATATTGAAATAAATATCCAAATAAATTTCAGGAAGGGGTTTTTACGCAGATGTGTAAAATCTTATTTTTATTAAAATTGCTACAGTAATTTATGAACAATGCGGCTATTAAATTTAATCAAATACAAACAAAGAAATATTGCATTGCGTTTGCAGAATCTTACAAATACCAACAAACAATTAAAAGGGAAAAGGAAATAGAGAAGCTCTTAAAAGATTTGTCTTTTCAGAAAAAGAGAGTTATGATCAAGTGGAAGAAGTTACTTTAACTTAAAAGAAATATACTATTGCACAATTAAAAGGCAGACGAAAAAAAATATTCCAACAGTAATTTGTTGTGCAATAGTATATTACAATTTTGTATAATGATTTTAGGGGAATGAGCATTTATTGAAAAAAAAATTTATTAATTGTAATTTTAAAATTAATTGACAAGTTTTAAAGCTGCTGGTGAGAAATTTCTGTATAGGCTTCATAAACAAACGATGCCCAAATCAAATCAATAAATGCTGGACTCTAATGCATACTTTAAGTTTACAAAAAAAAAAAAAAAGGGTGTCTCTTTATGGTTTTAAATGCTTGAAACAATAGCGTATAATTTGTATGAAAACAAGTTTTAATTGTTGTTTATACAATTTTTAATTTGAGTTCAAAAGCTCGAGTACCAATAGTAATCTAGCCGGTATTTGGTGTGTTTTATATTGTAATTGTTTGCAATTGCAAGACTTTTGTCACAAGCTGCGAGAGAATTTGCTGTTTTATCAGTATCAGTGGCTGCATTTTCAGAGAATATGCAGTAATTCGGCTAGATAACAAAAAATACAGAAGGGTGAAGTTTAAAGTCAACAGTTATCTTATAAAAAAGCAAATAACTCGTTGAATTCAGGGATATTTTTGAAAACTTAATAAACTTTTAATTTGTGTTAATTTATTAGACTTGTTTTCACCGGTGTACATTTTCTAATTTTTAAACTGAAAACTGCAAATGTTTATTGGATTAAATGTGTGATACCTTAAAGCATTTACCGAAGAAGCTTTCTCGCTGGTCCGCTTTATTATTTTTTTCACAAAAGGTCGATAAATATTTTGCGGAACCCAAAATTTTCGTGGAACACTTACTACCATACCACACACATACATACATATGTATGTATATATAAATCTATATAAAATAAGCTTTCGCAGTGCTTACAAATAATATGTATTATATTAAGAAAAAATTTGGTGGGTGGAGGTAATGCCAGACGTACACAGAAAAAATATGACCATCTATTTTCTTAACAAATATTTGTTTGTAAAACATTTTTTCTCCAATTAATAATTCGTTTTGATTTTATTATTGTTTTTGTTGGCTTTTTTCAGTATTTATGGTATAATTATATGTGTGTATGTACATACGTATACATGGCAATCTACATGCATACAGACATATTTCGTAAACAAATGTTTTGTCATATTCTATTACTGCCTGTTATAGATAGTATAATAATTTAATAAAAAACGTTTTTTGATTTATTTTTACGAATTGTGGTATTTAAATTTGACAATTTTGTGATAGGTCCCATCGCAATCAAAAGTAATTGGGATTACAATTTAGTAATAGAATACGAAATTTATTTTTTTCTGTGTAATACTTTCAAGACTACATGTACTGTTTTTAGATCTAGCAAAACTAAAGAGTATATGTACTCTTTTTTAGATGAAAGAAAAACCTAAAATTGTTAAAAATGTTAAAAGAAGTTGGTATATATGTATATATTCGTCTGTTTCTTTTTATGGTTATTTGCATACATGCTCTTTGTTAAATCCTATTTTCGCTTCTCCAAAATCAGGCGCAACTAGTAAAAGTAGGCTTATGAAGTTTAAAATTGCACTGAGAAAAAATTAGGGTTTCGGTTTGATTCCTTTTTCTTTTCCATAACTATGTAATGTGGTAGCATAGAAAGCTAAATGCTTTCTACATTTAGGGTATATCAAGTAATATTTGAAAAATTTGTGACGTCCGAAACACGCACATTCTTGGAAAAGAAGCGAATATATGCATGTAAGTACATATCCATATAAAGGTCTACCTTCCATTAGATTTCTTTTCTAGAGATCCAAAATTCCCAGAAAAACAATTTGAAATAAGGAAAAAATGCGATTTTTTAGTATTTAATGCTTTTTCTACTGAATTTTTCTTTGTATATACTTTCTGCTAAAATTTTTTATTTACGTAGAAGATATCGTTCTTAATAGGAGAAATGTAAAACCGGTAAGATTCATTTTCTTAGAACGCAGAAATTCAAAGAAAAAAAGTGGAAAATTCCAAAAGTGGGATTTGTTTTACAATTTTGTTGTATTTTTTTTTATTTTTCCTAAGGTGCCTCTAAAGATTGGTGGATTTTAAAAATATAGTAGATTTTAAAAATATTTGTTTCTAGCTTTGCGATTTCAGAAAAAAAGCCGAGAACTTAGCAGAAAAATTCCTCTAACTGGCAGTGCTCTGCTTTCTTAAAGAAGAATTTTCAATATTTTTACTGCTATAATATAGAGCATAGTATATTTTTTCAAACAAATGTAGCGTAAATGTTCCTGAAAAGTTTTTTTTATAATATTTTATCATATTATAAAATAAATAATGTACTTTTTTGACTAAAAAAACCGAATTTGAACTGCGTATAACTTTTGAACAGGTGACTTTTTCTCTGCCAGATTTTAAATTTCGTTTTAAATCTGGAAGAGAAAAGATTTTGCAAATCCGACTAGTGTTGCTTTTGCTACTAGCGAAACAGTGGCCCGAAACAGGCCAAAAACTGAAAATTTTATTAGTATTGGGCGTATATCTCCTAAACTGAAAATGATAATCCAATTTTGTTTTATTTTTTTATCAAATCCTTAAGTTTGGCATGCCTTGGAATTTTTACACACACACGTGATGGCATAATTCGTATTTATTTTATTTTAACACCATTAAATCAAAATCCTGCTGTATGCTAAAACTTTCCGGTCCCAAGAGAACACAGGTTGTGTAACAAAATGGGGCTCTCCGTTCGCTCAATTACAAAACAAAAAAAATAGTGTTGCATAAATAAATGCTAGAAAATATGTATGTATTCGACTATTTTTTGTGCCGCTTGTACGCAAAAGCAAAAAGTGTGTTTTTGGAGAGTTGGATTTTCTCAAAAACCTGATGTACGATTTTTGAGAATTTAGTCTCATTTGATTCCATAGGTTGTCAGCTTTCAAAAGTATGCCACTTGTGCTTGGGAATTTCATTCTACTTCCAGTAAAAATCAGCAACGATTTTTGGCCATTTTGGAGAAGTTCGATTTTCTCAAAAACGTGAGGTACGATTTTTGAGAAATTAGTCTCACTTGATTCCTTAGGTTGTCAGCTTTAAAAAACTGTAGGTAAAGGGTATACGGCTTACCAGGATAATAGCAATGGAGACATAATTTTTAATAACATAAATCCAATTCCAATCTCTGTTTTCCTACTTCCCCTTTTTTTAAATTCCCAAATTCGACGCTGAATTTTCGTCGCTAACTTGGCACACGTAGATTTTGTAACTTCAAAGTAAAATGATTAAACAGATGAACAAAAAATAAAAATATCAGATGGTTGCGGTTTTACAACATCTACAAAAACAACATGAACAAATGCTTGTTTCATTGGTTGTTCTTGTAAGTTATTGCATGAAAAATGTAGCCACCTTCATTAATACTGATATTGCTTCCACTGTTAACTACACGCAAAGAAAAAACATGGTAATGGAATGATCACTTCGATCATTGTTGTTGCTACTTTCCAAATATGTTTGCCCTAACTAATTTCTTATGGTCCTAAAAAATTACATATCTTTTGTATTATTATTTCAATATGAATTTGTTATTAAGTTTATTAAGATTTTTACTTTTTTCCTTTCAATTAAGAAGAAGTTTTTGTGATTAATTGTAGTAATCAACAGCCTTTAAAGAAGACGTCCAACCTGGCTGATTGATACAAATTAAGTATAGACAGAAAGTAAATCAAAGCTCTGGTGGTTCAGTTATCTAAGCAGCAATGCAAAACAGTGCATATTTAGATGAAGCCGGAGTTAGAAGCAAAAGGGTGCTGATGAGTATTATAGCAGATACGAAACAGCCAGGTTGTACCCCAGCTAATAATTCTTAAAATTTACTTTTCTTGTTCTTAAGAAAGTATCAATCGCCATAATTTATCACAAACAGATCCTTCTTAATTGAAGGAAAAACTCAGAACTTAAGCCCGAAAAAAATTAGAAAAAATAAACGTTTAAATACGCTATACTAAGGCTACATCACATTTTAACAAATATTTGGCCAAATGTGGACCCTTACTTTCTTACTACCTTTTATTTCGGGTGAGTTCAAACATAAAAATGTATCAAAATGCATTGATGCACATGTGCACTCAATCAGTGAAAAGAAAAACAAAACAAACAAAAATCAAATACGTAAGAAAAATAATAAAAAACTTGATTAAAAAGAAACAACAAAAAAAAACCTGAAAAGTGATATTGAAGATTGCTTTTTATGAGCTCTTTCAATATAACTAAATGTGAAGTGAGTGTAAATGGCAAAAATTCCTATCTTATAGTGAGTGCAGAGGCTCTTAATGCCAATAATACAAGTAAAAAAACTACTGATAATTATCTTACGGCCAAACTAATTTCTCGTGCGCTCAGTTTCTCAGCCAACTGGGACTTATTAACAATACCGTTACTTAAGAAAAATTTTATTACGTCGGCAGTATCATCTGCCTCAGGTTCATATTCATCACTCAACCAAGTGGATAACATTATTAACAACGTACAGAAAACCAAAGTCCAAGTCGGAAATGTCAGATACATTACAGTAGTAAAGCGAGGTGAAGCCCTAAATCCCGGCATCATCGGTGCCAAAAATTTCTAGAGATAAAGAGGCTGTTTCCAAACTCCCATAACCGTTTTTCATTATTGAAATACAAAACGCTGAAGTCACTGTTACGACTAAATCTTCGAAACCACATCCCATTTAACTCAGAGAAGAAAATTCGAATGCACTTGTTAAAAAATTAGTTTTGGAAATTGGTGAAAGCTCCTTTTATGTAATATAAACGCGCAATACCACAACAGACTATAGGAAGATAACTGCAGAACTTGATAAGGATAAAAGAACTAATATTACATATCAGCTGAAAAGTGCCAAGGGTATGCAAATTGTTTTAAAGGCATAGACCCTGTGTGGATCCAGTAGAGGTAAAATGAGCTTTGAGCGACCTAGGTTTTAAAGTAAAAATCTTATTAATTTGAAAATCGTGAAAAATTTCCCAACCACCCAACAAGAAATGAATGAACGAAACTAATACATACAAAACTATTTACTAATACATTTATAACTTGACAGAACATATAACAGTCATTCTTGATGGAATTTCCATCATTGTTGACGAAGGGTTGCATTTTTCAAATATGTTGACGTTTAAATTTTGTAATTCCTGGAAAATTATTTTTGTGGCGTCCATAAACATTAGTTGACGAAGTGTGAAGAATAATATAAAATAAAATAAGAACTTTAAGAGAAAATCAATTATATATAAAAGTGTTATTCACTTTAAATAAATTATAAAACATTAAATACAAATTTTGAAATGATAAGTATAGTTTTATGATATGAAGTTTTTATATTTGGTTATACAGAAGTCTTCTTTTAGGCACATTTAGATGCTTATGTAAAAAAGCGGCAATTTGAACAAATGCCGGAATTCATGATTCGAACAGGATGCTATGACCTATTTTTGGATGCTTTTATTTTCATTTATATATATATATATATATATATATATTTATTATTTTATCAGCCTTTACTGGTCACCTGTGACTAGTTTTGTATCAGCGCTAACAAGTAAACTTCAGTCAGTAGTGATAGATTTTTTGTCATCACTGCCTAGAGTGAGCAGTTCATATATTCTTTGGACGCCAAACTGTATGAGTTAGAAAAGAACGCAAAACCATGTACAAAAAGTTTCGGTAATTTTTCTCACATCGGCCTTAATAAAATGATAGAAACTTTGTTCTACGCGATGATGGAAATTTCGTCATTAATGTGGTCATTTGACCGGTCAAATGACCGTCATTGTTCTTGTAGGGCAATGTTCCTTTGTGGAATTGGAACCAAACGACACTAAATTAAAAAGAATGAGATTCATCATATTTATGATGTTACTGTGGAGGAGCCCCACAAACGTACAGGGCCAGGTCAATGTCACAACTGTCAGGAATATGGGCACACAGAAACGTATTGCAAGTTGGCAACAGTTTGAGTGTGGGAACTACATGGTACCGCTAATTGTAACAAGCCGAAAATAACCAAACTACAAAATACAGTAATTGCGGTGGCAATCATACGCTAATGCTAAAGGCGTTGTCAGGTGTATTCTGTTGTTAAGCTGCCCATGAAACCGAAATCAAAACCCGCGTCAGATCAGGCACGAAACGTGATCCTTGCCCCTGTCTCTTATCACCAAATGGCGCAATCAATCACAAAACAGGTGTCGTATGCTGATGCTGTTAAGAATAATTCTGAAGCAAAGAAAAACTTGGCATTAACAAATACTTTAATAAATACGGACTTGGCTTAATTATAGTCGCCTAGAAGCCACTGGGAAAATCTGGTGCAAATAATAAATAAATTCACAACAATAATGACTAGCATGATGCAAGAAATCCTGCGTATGCAAAATACATCTTCAAGCTATTGTCAATAGACCATGAATACCATAAAATATGTTTCTGAATGCTAACGGCATTCGCCAACATAAAAGTGAACTCGAGCACTTCCTAACGGAAAAATTGATGTAATGCTGATCTCCGAGACTCATTGACTACGAGAAGTATTTTAAAATAAATGGCTACACACTATACGATTCAAAGGATCCGGGTGTGGGCATGTGGTGGCACTGTCATTTTCGTAAACTGAAGACTGACATACTAATTTTTAGATAATATTAGTGAAGAGCACCTTCAAGCAACGAAAATTTGTATAGAGAATTGTGGTCAAGATATAGTTATAGCGTCAGTTTATGCTGCCTCCTATTGATTCACAATCTCTGCGAATCAATATGAGGAATTTTACAAATCTCTTCAAACTCGTTTTTGGCAGCTGGTGACTGCAATGCAAAACACACTGGGTTCCCATCTGATTATTCCAAGGGTTGACCATTGTTCAACTTAATTGCAAAATGGGCTTAGACGTCATCTGAAGTGGGGAACCTACATATTACGACCGACAAAATTACAGATGTTATAGATTTTGGTGTCACAAAGAAGATCTCCAGAGAGTTATTGAAACCAACAATTCTTTATGGCGAGCGGCTAGAAACCTAAAAGGCCGGTTGAGTTCAAGTCACCTCTACGCAATTCAAGTGAGATTGCGAAAAGGTAAGCTGTTTGCTGACCACTTAAAAGCTGTTTTCATCTCAGACGCATGTACAGATATTGTGATTTGCTAGTATTGTTTTCTTACCACCTGTTCTAATTGCTTTTGAGTTTCGTGAGGTACAAAATGTAATATAGATCTTAACCTCCGGTTATTGGTGGAATCAGTAATAATAGTAATGCATATTCATGTGAAATAAAAATTATTCATTATCCACTTTTACGAAAATTATTTGTGGAATTGCTGATTAGAGATGCAGTATCCTCTTTTAATCTAATGTGGCAGCGATGGTTCAAAATACTGCGTGCTAGGAGATATTTTCCTGCGACTTGGCGATTTCTGTAGTTACAAGTGGCATATTCAAGTCTCGATAAATATTTAAGCTTCTCATACCATGCTGCCGAAGTAATTAAACGTTTGTTCTGCCATCTTCGAAATTTTCTTCAAGAGAGTCTGAGGTTGTGCCCCATAGTTGCGCACCGTAAAACCATATGATCATAAGCGATTGATATTTTAAATGTTTGCAGTCTACGCTAAGCGTGGAGTTCCTTCCTATCAACCAATGGAGCTGAGCCAAATTAAGCTTCATTTGTAAGTTTGCTTCAATGCGGAATTTGGTAAGCCACTGATCTAGGTGAATACCAAGATATTTTACGTGTGAGTGTTGGGGACAATTTGATTATTTATACGAATTGGCGGACATGTTTCCCTTCGTGGTGTAAATGTTACGTGAACACATTTCTGTTCATTTACTTTCATTCTCCAGAGCTTTAACAACTGAACAATATATTCCTGGAGATGTCAAGACGCTACTTGAGGCATTTTGTGTGCTTAGCAAGCTGTATCATCGGCAAACTGGCATATCAGACGTGTATATTAAATACAAAAGTGGCCCCAATATGCTACCCTGTGGCACACCGGAAACAATATATTCAGGTCAACTTACAAAACTACCTCCTTCACTACAAACTTTCGGAAGCTGATGTAAACTTCTAAAAGCTTTACTATGTTTGTAGGCAAATATGCATTTAGTTTAGAATCAGGCCTCGTGCCACACTTTGTCAGAAGCCTGAGTACATCGATAAATAGTGCTGAACAATAACTTTTTGTTCGAGGGCGCTTCTTATGACTTGCAATCTATGCGTTTGTTCAATAGTACTATGTTTTCGTCTAAACCCAAATTGATGGTCTGGGATACAATTACGTTCCGCTAGTATTGAGACAATTTGGCTACAAGTAGCTTCTCGAAAAGCTTTGAAATTGTTGGTAATAAACTTATAGGCCTATATGACTCAGCTTTAGTCAAATCTTTACCCGGTTTTGGTATCATCTTCACCACTGCAACCTTCCTATTATTAGGATAATATTCCAACCTCAACATAGCATTGAAAATGAAGAGCAAAATTTTTACTGCTACTCGGGGCAACTCGATCAACATCTTGTTACTGATCCCATCAATACCCGGGCCTCTTAGGGTTAAGATCAATAATTACATTTTATACCTCACGAAACTCAAAAGCCATTAGAAAAGAGGTAAGGAAATAATACTAGGCAAATCGACAATGTCTGTACATACGTTTGGGGTGAAAACAGCTTTAAATGGGTAGCAAACAGGTTACCTTTTCCACAATCGCTACGTGCCCGATTTCCACTTAAATTGCGTAGGGTGACTTGAATTCAACTGGCCTTTGAGGTTTCTAGCCACTCGCCATAAAGAATGGTTGGTTTCCGGCGTTACATCAAGATTTTTCAGATATTTTTAAACGATGCAGTTTTTCAGATGCTAGCAAGTTTCTTAATCGTTGTAAATTTCTAAGTCTGGCTTTATGCTGGGAGATCTGTGTTGCTGCCAGTCCCTTCTTGCTCTTCTTTTCACTTACAAGATGTTGAATATCAGCAGAGAAAATACGACTAAAACTAGGCTGCTAATAGTTGGTATTTGCATGCTCAACAGCCTGGTTCATCATTTTGGTTTTCAATGCTCAGTTCTACATCACCAGGTGTTCTTAGTTGGATGCTTTCCGAGCAATGGCTACTGAGGTACTTTTTAATCTCAGCCAATTAATACGGGTTATTACATTCATATGTGAAAGGTAACTCGTATCTTGTGGAATGCGAATGGATGAGTGGTCGGAAGACAAATCTAGGGATGCTTAAACATCTACTAACTGTCTGGAGATGTTCTTTGTGACACCAAAATCAATAACATCTGGAATTTTTGTCGGGCGGACGGCCAATATGTAGGTTACGTCTAAGCCCATTTTGCAATTGAGTTGAACAATGTTCGACCCTGGGAATAATCAGACGCCAGCTGCCAAAAGCGAGTTCCAAGCGATTTGTAAAACTCCTCATATTGATTCGCAAAGATTGTGAATCTAGGAGGTGAATAAACTGATGCTATAACTATATCCTGACCACAACTTTCTATGCAAACTTTCCTTGTCTGAAGATACTCTTCACTAATATTATCTGAAAAATAGTGTTTGAGTCTTGACTTAAAAATAGCTGTGCCACCATGCCCTACCCCTCGGATTCTTTGAATCGTATAGTATGTAGCCATTTATTTCAAAAAACTTCTCGTAGTCAAATGAGTATCGAAGATCAGCATTACATACACAGATATAAGCAGATATCCCAGAAATGAAGTATGTCAAAGGGCCGTATCATATGTTTGAATAGCAGAACATGTTCCCAGTCATGAGCAGTACGGCAAAATACGGCAACTCAGAAAACTATGAGTAAATGAGATCAGCTAGTGTATGCAATTAATAATGTTAACAATGAAAAATGTGGTTGAAAAAACTGTTATTTTTCAAAGTTTTTTTTAAAAAAGTGTAAACATGAATACTTTTACATTTACCGCCAGCAAATGCACTTCATTATTGATATATATTTTTTAAATTGACGTAAAATAAGAAAGTTATACCAAAAAGATAATATTTCTACATTTTACCACAAATTTATATTTAAAAATTTAACGGAATTTTTCTTTTTTAAATCAAATGTAGCCAAATCTGAGAGAGACAGATACACATATTTCATGAAATTTGTTGTCTTTCACTTGACTGGCAACTGGCATTACCAGACGAAACGCGTTGTTATTTGATTGTAAAGTGATTATTTTTTGAGCTTGGCAGTTCTGGTGTCAATTCTGTGTATTCTGTGATCAATACCTTTTTCCGTTAGGAAGTGCTCGAGTTCATTTTTATGTTGGCGGATGACGTTAGATTTCCAGAAACATATTTTAAAGGTGTTCATGGTCTATTGACAATAGCTTGAAAGCAATTTATTCTGCATACCCAGCATTTTCTGCATCATGGGTCATTGTTGTTGTGAAATTATTTATTGTTTGAACCAGATTTTCCACAGTGGTCCAGGCGGCTATAATTGAGGCCTAAATCAATGCTTGGTGGAATATATAATATTAAAATAATTTTTTTTTTTTTATATTTTCCTTACTTTTTTCACTCTTTTGTGTAAAGGAAAGTACTCAGTTCAAAGCTGCGAAAGATATTGAGCAACATTAATTTTGAACGGAAAGTTTGACGTACACCCAGTTGATCTATTTTACATTTTGATGCAAAAGAAATAAAATCCAAAGTTTTGAACATATTTAAATTTTACCAAAGGTCCATACGTAAAATACAAACAGACAAGAACAAAGAAATTTTTCTGGCTGTTTGTGCGAAATCAGTAATATATATTTATTGTTTTTGTTGTGATTTTCATTACTGCTATTTAATTTTTTACAAAAATTTATTTTGCAGCCACATTCAAAAGCTAACAATCAGCTGTTATTATGAATTCTTAACGAAGCAGCAGGTACTTCAATTATTTCGCAAGAAAAGAAAATGTTGCTGGATGCATTTCACATATTTTGAATTGAATTTGACATTTGTACTACTGACGGCATTCCACGCGAACAGGGTGCCTTAGCTTAAGCCGGTATAACTTTTATTAATAACAATGGCAAAGATACCATAAATAAATCAACGTCTGAATTAACCGTATTTAACAAACGGTCAGAAATGTGTTCAAGGTCTTGTAATTTTATTTCTGTTGAAGTAAAAGTAACAGTCATAGCAGTTTCATAACGTCAGCATTAATTTTTTGACAGCGACTATCTAAATCTCTACTGGAAAATTCAATTCTTTTCATTTGGTTGCTTCCGCAAGTCCTTATAATTGATTCTGGGAATTTTTTGTCTTCGTTTAATGTGGGAATATTTTCAAAATTATTTTTGTGCGCTTTGGACTTGATTCTATTATTGCTTCAATTTCCTCAATTTTTATTCTATATTTTGCGTTGATTTAATATCATGCAAAAATTAATCTACGTTAATTATTGGAGAAATATCTGTATTGACATTATAAAATTTGAGACTATATTCGTCTATTTGTTTCGCTGCTCTACTCCGTTTTCCACATTTATCGGCGTTTGTAGATAAAATTTTGGAAAAAAAAGCTCTTTTGGTAACGTAAAATTTTTTTTGCTTAGGATATTCAATTCCACATCGTGGTGACCTAATCAAAAACGTAAAATTGTTTTGCAGCGAAAATTTCGTTTTGAAGCAAATAAACTACAATAACACAAATCCAGGTAGACGTGAAAACTCACAATCAATTAAATAACACATACTCATGCCCACAAGTGAAAATGTTTCTCTATGCATAATCCTCTTTGAAACCATTATCATTATCGGAACAACAAAACATTTGCAGGTTAATTATGATCTTGTTTATTTGTTTAATAACTCATAAATTATATCCTCACAAAAGCACTTTGTTTCTCAGAAGTCTGTAGTTATTTTTCGTTAATTGTCGTATCGTTTTGATACTGTATTTCTATCTGTAAGAGCACTCGATGAATATCAATGAATTGTTATTAAGCACAGGTGCAAAATATATATGTATAATACTCAACGCTTAACAGTTCATAATTCCAAGAAAATAATATTTTATGGTCAGGACGAATCAATTTAATATACAAAGTAATTTCACAACTTGAATTACGTATATTAACTTTATAATTTTAAGTTGGTAAAATATTTGTGACCAACTGTACATGACTTTGAAACTGACTTCTTAAAATACGCATATTCATCTAAAACCGTTTCTTATAATGGCAATGTGATTAAAATTTTTAGAATGCTTTATAGAACAGCAAAACAGAAAATATATTTATTTAGCTCTGTAAGTCAAATTTTGGAAAAATATATGATCTGCGTCAGAAAAATTATTCTGGTGCTGGTGTAGGGTAAAGTTTGGGCTACAACAGTGTGCTACCACTTTTTTATGCTCTATTTATTGGGAGAATTTAGGAAATTTTTGCTTATAAAAATAAAAAACGTTTCTAAAAGCCACAAACATTTCATTTTCCCAGTGATAATAGGTAACAGGTCACGAAATTATATAAACTTTACTTTGTTTGAAAATCTTATAAAAGAAAAAGTTTAAAATCAAAAAGCTAACTAAGAAATTTTACATTTTAGCAATCTACTGAAAATGTCCATTTC
>BGZK01004477.1:0-13401 GCA_005406025.1 Eumeta japonica | reverse complement strand
TTATAACGCTTCTCATCGTTCGCCACGTGGAGTCTGATCAACATGAATGACAGCTTTGGTAATTATCTGAAGGCCGGTTTTCTATTGCACTTTTAAAGATACATTCACCAAACAAATTGTGACTGTGTAACATTCTGTTAAATTTTCAATACTGTATCTGTTTCGACTTCTTTAATATACTGGCAACAACTGTTTACTTCATTTTGTTCATCACCTATAAAATGGACATTCAAAAATTTATGCTGTTCATTATCTTCTAGAAAAAGTCATCTAATTTAATGCTATATCTGCCCTTTTACAATAAAAGTTGGTGAAAATCCGGGAATTTTTATCACTTTATCCACTCCAAAGGATGTCATTTGAAAGCAAGAGTTGTACCTTCTGATTTTGCTTAGAAATTACTTTGACCCATCCATAACACTTGAGTATAAAGTTTGTAAAGGTTCTTCTGGTTCAGCAAGTAATGGAAGTGAAACCTTATCACTGAAACAGCACGTTCCAGCAGTTTCATCTTTCCATTTGAGAGCATCGCAACACTGACATTTTTATTCATTGAGTCAATGCCAATTAAAGGATGACTATGATATTCAATTGAAGGATCATACTGAAATCCAATATCACAATACAGACCAATCTTTACGCATGAAATTTCGACGGCGCGTTACCTGCATTTCTGCACATGAAAATTCATCTTACCTGCTATTGGTCTTGCGTTTCTATCGCTCTTCTAGCTCCTGCTCCTCGTCTTTTCTCTCTAAACGAACTTGTCTCTGAGGAGGCGTTTCAGCTGCTTCAAACACTTTGTCGCCCTGCTTGTTGCTGTCTTTTTCAGGTTTGCTTGAGCCGAAGATTCTTGATTTCTGAACAGATCAGATTTACGTTAGCCTGAGGAATTTTTGAAGCAGAACATAATAAAATTAAAAGCAGCGAGTAAGAACTAAAACAATAAACTGGCACCTAATCTCAAAAAATTTAAATAGTTTTAATATTGCTTTTAAGTAACAGAACAAAATAACATTAAATGTAGAAAAATTCCAAACAGCTATAGCCAATTGGATATTGACTTGACCGTCGTGTAATACAGCAGTTAAGGCTTGCTTTGTTAAATATATTTACTGCATTTTCGCACCGGCGGAAAAACTTACAACCTAGTATACAAAAATATTCTAGAATAATAAAAACTCTGCATTTTATCTTTTCAAATTGTTAGAATTCAAAATTATTTAATTTTGTTATAAATATATTTTAACTTTTGATGTAGTAAATTATTTTATTAAAGCATGTTTTTCGTTTTTGAGAGTTCATTGTATGTAGTAATTTTAAAATATTGATGATCCCAGCCAAACAATAAAATACATTTATAACCTTGATTCATTTCTATTCGAATGTAATGATATTTGACTTTTTTAAGGCCATCGATGAGCTGGTTCAATGGTTCCGCAACTGGAGTATAGAGGTTAAACCAGAAAAAGCGGCGGCTATACAGTTTGGCATGACAGTGTTGGAGTCGACATATTGTCGACTTTGACACACCCCATCTTAGATTATTGAACGCGAATATTCGGTGGCAATTCAATTGTAAATATTTAGAAGTCACGCTCGATAAAAATCTCCGTTTCAGAGATCATATCGAGCGTGTCAGAAATACTGCAATCTTCTACCGAGTGCGGCTCAGCATCATGCTCGGTAGGAAAAGTAAATTATCTCTGCGCAATAAGCGCACTATCTTCAAAATGTGCATTAGGATGGTGGTGACTAACGCGTCTCCGGTTTTCGCTCACGCTGATCCGAAAGCACTTAATAGACTACAAGTAATCCAAAATAAATTCTGTATAAGCGCCACGGATGCACATTGGAGCATCCGCAACTCAATACTTCACAGGACCTCGAACTCCTACCATTTCAAAATATATGAAGGACGCATCTAAGATTTTCTTCGATATCACAGGCTCTCATCCCAATGCATTTCTTCGTGCAGCTGTCAATTACGAACCACCACCTTCCTGTCATTTTGTCCCTAGGCCACGGAATGTACTTAATGATCTTCCTGACACTCTTACAGCGGCAGTAGAAAGTCTTATGGAAGTCAACGACATGACTGACTAAGTTTAGGTATTCCTTTGTTAGTAAGATCTCCTTATTCCATCCGGCCGTTTCCATGCCGGATAGAAGAATAGCGCGGTCAACGAACAGACGCGCTTTAGAGGTTTAAGTTTTTATAAAGTGTCACGTTTACAATATTGGCGTTTTGAATATTTACAATATTGGCGTTGGGGGGGTTAGCAAAGGTGACATTGCTACCTGTGAGTCCGTAAGTTGCGTCAAATATCGTTTACGCCATAATTTGCCTTTTTTGTTTAGAGGTAAATGGAGTACATGTGGAAAATCAGAAATTAATGTAATAATAGAGGTGTGGATCTGTAGGCGCAGTGCACCTACGCGCCCGTGCGCCGAGCAGGGTTTCTTCTTTATTAATATATGTTTATAAGCATATTTTCAATTATATATTTTAGTTATAGTTACTTTGGCAAAGTTGTTTAAAAAGGAGGAGATTATAAATAGTTGCGGAAAGATTTTTGACGTAGAAAGATGTAGACAACTATCAATAAGTGTTTTCATAAAACCGTTAGGGTCGTTTAGAGATCATCGTGGCATATATATCTATACTAATAATAACTCTGTAACCTCTATGTGTATGTCCATATAAATACTTTTTGTAAAATCTTGTCATCAATAAACATATAATGCGTTATTGAACCCGATTCTATCAATTTTAGTTATTCTCACGGAACCCTAAAAATGTATCATGTGTTTTTCCTTTGTCTAACTATCTTCATACTTGATTCTATTGAAATTGGTAAAATTACACGTTTAAAATATTCACGGAACCCTAAAAATATCGTTTATTCTTCCTCCGACTTCCAACTGAGTACATACAAATTTTTAAAAATCACAAATATCATATAGGTTCTTACATACTCTCACGGATTCCTAAAATGTATCATGTCCTTCCATTGGTTTCCAGCCACCTTAACGATTTTATGTTGAATTTCAAGAAGATCTTGAAATGTCAATGTTTTCCTTGAAAACGCCATTTGATAGATAATAAAATGTTAATCAGTGTTTTCTTTAAAGCGCCATAACGATCGTAAAAAAAAGTTAGTGTTTTTTTAAAAGAGCCATCTGTTATATCGTAAATCTAACTCACTGTTTTCCTTAAAAGAGCGTTCTGTTATATCATGAAATGTAAGACTGTTTTCCTTAAAACGCCATCTGATAGATCGTAACATGCAAGTCAGAGTTTTTTTAAAAGCGCCATCTGTTAGACCGTGAAATGTAACTCAGAGTTTTCTTTAAAAGCGTCAGCTAACGGTTGTATATAAGCCGTCAATCTGTCATCCATCTTGATACATTGTACATGCAAGTCAGAGTTTTCTTTGCGCCATTGGTATACGTAAATGTAAGTCACTGCTTAAAATCGCCATCTGATAGATTGTGAAATGTAATTAAGAGTTTTTCTTTAAAGCGCTAGCTAACGATCGTAAAATGTAAGTCACTGTTTTCCTTAAAACGCCATCTGATAGATCGTAAAATGTCAATCTTACCTTAAAACGCCATCTGATAGATCGTAACATGCAAGTCAGTGTTTGTATTAAAAGCGCCATCTGTTAGATTGAAACATATGAGTTTTCTTTAAAGCGCCACCGATCAAAATGTAAGTCACTGTTTTCCTTAAAACGCCATCTGATAGATCGTAAAATGTAAGTCAATGCTTTCCTTAAAAACCATCGATGATAGATCAACATGCAAGTCAGTTCTTTAAAAGCACTATCTGTTAGATGGTGAAATGTAAGTTAGTGTTTTTTAAAAGCGCATCTGTTAGATCGTAAATGGCCAGTTTAAAAGCACCATCTGTTGGATGGTGAAATGTAAGTCAATGTTTTTAAAAGCGCCATCTGTTAGATCGTGAAATGTAATTCAGAGTTTCTTTAAAAGCGTCAGCTAACGGTTGTAAAATATAAGTCAATGCTTTCCGTAAAACACCATCTGATAGATCGCAACATGCAAGTCAGAGTTTTCTTTAAAAGCGCCATCTGTTAGATCGAAATGTAATTCAGAATTTTCTTTGCCGTTGCCATATTGTAAAATATGTCAATGCTTTCCGTAAAAACACCATCTGATAGATCGTAATTACGCAAGTCAGATCTTTAAAAGCGCCATCTGTTAGATCTGTCGCATTCAGAGTTTTTTTAAAAGCAAGTCAGCTAACGGTTGTAAAATATACGTATGTGTTTTCCGTAAAACACCATCTGATAGATCGTAACATGCAAGTCAGAGTTTTAAAAGCGCCATCTGTTAGATCGTGAAATGTAATTCAGAGTTTTCTTTAAAAGCGTCAGCTAACGGTTGTAAAATATAAGTCAATGCTTTCCGTAAAACACCATCTGATAGATCGCAACATGCAAGTCTTTCTTTAAAAGCGCCATCTGTTAGATCGTGAAATGTAATTCAGAGTTTTCTTTAAAAGCGCCATCTGTTAGATCGTGAAATGTAATTCAGAGTCTTTAAAAGCGTCAGCTAACGGTTGTAAATATAAGTCAATGCTTTCTGTAAAACACCATCTGATAGATCGTGCAACATGCAAGTCAGAGTTTCTTTAAAAGCGCCATCTGTTAGATCGTGAAATGTAATTAGAGTTTTCTTTAAAAGCGTCAGCTAACGGTTGTAAATATAAGTCAATGCTTTCCGTAAAAACACCATCTGATAGATCGTAACATGCAAGTCAGATTTTCTTTAAAAGCGCCATCTGTTAGATCGTGAAATGTAATTCAGAGTTTTCTTTAAAAGCGTCAGCTAACGGTTGTAAAATATAAGTCAATGCTTTCTGTAAAAACACCATCTGATAGATCGCAACATGCAAGTCAGAGTTTTCTTTAAAAGCGCCATCTGTTAGATCGTGAAATGTAATTCAGAGTTTTCTTTAAAAGCGTCAGCTAACGGTGAGCAAAATATACGTCAATGCTTTCCGTAAAACACCATCTGATAGATCGCAACATGCAAGTCAGAGTTTTAAAAGCCATCTGTTAGATCGTGAAATGTAATTCAGAGTTTTCTTTAAAAGCGCCATCTGTTAGATCGTGAAATGTAATTCAGAGTTTTCTTTAAAAGCGTCAGCTAACGGTTAAAATATAAGTCAATGCTTTCTGTAAAACACCATCTGATAGATCGCAAACATGCAAGTCAGAGTTTTCTTTAAAAGCCATCTGTTAGATCGTGAAATGTAATTCAGAGTTTTCTTTAAAAGCGTCAGCTAACGGTTGTGTAATATAAGTCAATGCTCCGTAAAAACACCATCTGATAGATCGTAACATGCAAATCAGGTTTTTTTAAAGCGCCATCTGTTAGATCGTGAAATGTAATTCAGAGTTTTCTTTAAAAGCGTCAGCTAACGGTTAAAATATAAGTCAATGCCTGTAAAACACCATCTGATAGATCGTAACATGCAAGTCAGAGTTTAAAGCGCCATCTGATAGATCGTAACATGCAAGTCAGGTTTTCTTTAAAAGCACCATCTGTTAGATGGTGAAATGTAAGTCAGTGTTTTAAAAGCACCATCTGTTATGGTGAAATGTAAGTCAATGTTTTTTAAAAGCGCCATCTGTTAGATCGTGAAATGTAATTCAGAGTTTTCAGCCAGTCAATGGCAAAACACCATCTGATAGATTGTAACATGCAAGTCAGAGTTTTCTTTAAAAGCGCCATCTGTTAGATCGTGAAATGTAATTCAGAGTTTTCTTTAAAAGCGCCATCTGTTAGATCGTGAAATGTAATTCAGAGTTTTTAAAAGCGTCAGCTAACGGTTGTAAAATATAAGTCAATGCTTTCAAAAACACCATCTGATAGATCGCAACATGCAAGTCAGAGTTTTTAAAGCGCCATCTGTTAGATCGTGAAATGTAATTCAGAGCTTTAAAAGCGTCAGCTAACGGTTGTAAAATATAAGTCACTGTTTTCCAGTGCCATCCGTTACTGTCAAATCCGCTAACTTTGCAATCCTGCAAATTTTGCCCAAACAGCGAAAATTAACTTGAAACGTTACTAACTTTTGATTCTGTAAATCGTTTAACAATCAAAAGTAAATTTCAACTCTTTCTCGTTTACAAAGACCAGTTTGTTATTATTAACCTAACGCAAATTTAACCGTGTAACTTTTTTTCTATACCGTAAAGAATTTACCGATTTCGGTCGACTATTTTAACAACAAACTCGGTATGCTCTATATTGACAAAGTCGCTTATTTAAAACACAACAACACTTTGATTAATTTTAAGCATTACGTTTTCTTAGTGCCCTTATCATTACCACAAAAGGATCATATAATAGATCTGATCGTAAAATTTCATCACAAAATGCATAGCCACATGGGCCCACAAACACATGTCTTTATATTAAGGCAGCACTATTAGATTTTATGTAGAAATACTGTGCGTAAAGAGAGTGAATGCGGGAAATAACGTGAATGGGGCCTTGCTCGCTATTATGAATAGTAAAAGCGTCTCACGACAAGCGCGTTTGGCTATCCACAATGAAGTCCTAATCCCTATGTTTATATATGATAGTAAGAACTGGGTATGACAGAAGAAAAATGAAAGTAGGATTAATGCAGAGATGCGATCGCTGCGTAGTATGTGGTAGTGTCTTTGAAAGATAGATGTAGAAACAGTGATGTTAGAGACCAGTGTAGTTTGAAGGAAGATGTAGTGACTAGAGTAGAAAGAGGTATGTCGCGGTGATTTGGCCATTTGGAAAGGATAAATGAAAGTAGAATGAAAAAACAAATCGATAGAAAGAATATGTGTGATGGAAAGGTTGGCAAAGGTCGCCCTAGAAAATTCTATGTAGATCATATTGGTGGCATATTAAAAAAAAGGGCCAAATTTTAAGCACCCAAAACCGACGAGCTTGCATGAAAAGATTGATGGATGTCAGTGAGACAAGACATATACGCAAAGATCGTACCATGTGGAAATCTAGTCCCTTCCTACCCTTCTGGGAAACAGGTGTGAGTTTATATATTGTACTTAAAATTATTCATCAAAATAGTTTTATTTTAGACTTTTAAACGTTAACAACACATTTCTTATTATTACTTATTTACGAGCTTATCTTGTAAGAAACTAAAACTTTACGCATATTGCTGTGGATTGTTATGTGGATTCATTCAGGCTTACACCGTATGGAAAACGTGGTGTTCATTTTGTAAATTGTTACTTATTTATTTTTGTGTCGTTACACGTACAGTTCATAGAGAATTTTTTTCGATTAACCACTCATACATTTCCTTCAGCCTTCAAACCTTTCTCGCAAAACGAGGTTCTATTTCCTGTATGTACTCGAACTGTGGGATTACGTATGTTGGAGCAAAATATTTTAATAAATGTGTAATCTGTTAAGTCACCGAATTATGAGGCTTCCATATAGAAGAAATTCACTGAAAATACGTGCACGTAGTCCTCATTTTAATGGCCACGTATAGAGAAATACAATAAAACGTTCAAACTCATTTATATAGCGTTATAGGTTTACATATATTAACCTACAAACCTAATATTAACGATACTCGCACAAATAGAATGTATTAAATTCGCGTCCATTGGCACTTTTAAGGTGCGATCCGTCAGAGCCAATGGCCACTCTAAAGTATTTGCCTTTAGTAGATGAATCAGATATTTAAAATAATTTAGATGATATGGTTAATTCTTTTATAAAAGATATTAGTTAAACTACTTACATCGTTTATAAACGCGTCAGAAATAGAATATGCCTACACGAAGCCAATCGAAGTTGCTAATGTGGTAATTGTAAAGAATGATAATACTCTAACACTTCAATGGTTCGTGCCGCAACAGATGAAACGGAAACTGGGATTTTGAAAGACCAGGAGCGCGGTCTCTGCCCGCTTTCTATTCGATAGCCTACATTTTCATATTTTTGTGCGATTGAAGCCGAGTCTTCAATGGCAGGAGGTACGTCCCCGCCGCTATGTCTCTTTTTGTTCTACTTGTTCTTTTCCTCTCCTCCGCGCTCACAACACTCTTATCATAACGGACGCTTTTTCATTTTCCGTTACAAATACTTAATCACTCATAAGTGCTACATATGTATAAAATAGAGTTCAGAATAAAATAAGTGTCCGCGAAACGAGTTCACCAGCAGGAACCGAGCCTTAGGAGGGCCCAAACAATAACCACCAAAAGTAAGGTATCGTGACTACCTGTATTTCTCCTTTACGCTTTAGTCTCATACAGTCCACTTCGTTCCCAACGGACCCGATACAGGTTCGATTAAGAAACTGTGGGGCCCATACATACATCACTATTTCCATAGATATATTTCAGACACTCCAAACATACTACGCACACATTTCTAATGCATTGTAATTTCTGTACTTCTTCTACCACCCCTGACTATCACTACAATATATAAGCATAAGAACCAGAACTCTACTGTGGCCAAAATGGATCTTTCGTAGACACTTTAATATTCATGAACAGGAAATAAGGCTTCATTTTTTCATTTTGAATATTTACTCTCTTTTCATGCTCGTGCTAGCTTTGCCAGAAATATTCCATTTGTGGAAATTACTGCCCTATAGTTCTTGTCACTTTACGGACAATAAGATCTCAACCAGAACATTGAAACATTACGGAAAAATTTTGACCGAAAATCAAAAGATTTTCTACGCTTTCATAGAACTGAAAAAACTTATGATAGAGTGGAATTGGATTTTATATTTTCTTATACAAAGTGTAATATCAATTTTATTTTTATTTGAAATTATAACAATGATTTTGTGAAAAATTGGAACATGTTAACGTATTTAATTACCATCTTCCCTTTTATTCAACTATACAAAACGCCCGACTGATGTCACTATTGAACTTGCTAATTCTGCTTGTCTTACAGTCACAATAATATTCGAGTAATCCTATTGGTAGTATCATCCATATTTTAACAAATGGCAATTCATTCAGCTCAAACGTTTGACACATCAGTTATTATTGGTTTGAAATTGATTGCAAAACCACTTGCGAGAACTTCATTCTATAGTTTTCGTATCATCCCGATAAAAATCCACTTTCATCATTATTTTATAACGCACCAAAATAAGTATAACTTCGATTTTTTTCATATAGCTTAATTTCGGTATTTATTAGGTGCAGGAATTTTCATACACGTCGTTCTGTGATAGTATACACATCTACTTTTCTTGATAATACTCTTAGTTTATAATTACTATTAAATTCTACAAGATTACTAAAACACATTCTTAAGGAGCATCCATTATTACGTTGATGCGATTTTGGTGATTGTTTGACCCCTACCCAGTAAGATTTGCCTGAGTCCTCTTTTGATAAACTCACGTGAGATTTATCAAAATTATCGTGTTTAACTTCATTTTAGTGGGAAAAATGTTAAATTTTATCCTATTTACTTCTTCATTTGCACTGTTTCTTGTGAAAAAATTACGTGATATTTGTCGAGCCCCTTTCACCGCCGTGACAGTGAGATCAGTCAACCCCAAACGCCGCACGTAATTAATGAATGCTCTCATTTAAAGTGTCATGCGTGAAATCTTTACTTACGCAATATCCAGCGCATTATAGATGTCGTAAAATTGGAAAGTTAGCTAAAGACTTTCATTTTTTATAAGTCAATTAGGGAGATTAGGAAAGAAACTGGACGCATTTGACGCAATTACGTAAAAATTATTGGATCAAAATGTGGGAGTTACAGCAATAATATGATCCTTAGGCTCCAAGAAGGTGTTGTTATTAGGTTGTTATTAGCGAACCAATAGGTCTCACAACATATATTTTGAAAATATACAAGTTCAATACTTTTAAACCGATATAATTATTACTGGATTATTAGGCTTAATGTTATAAAAATAAACTTAAGCTATATTTAACTTCAGTAGCACTATCGCGATCATTATTTTCCTTCATTATTTCATCCCAAATTTCCATTCGTTCAGCGATAGGAAAATTTTGATGTTGAATGTTGAGGTCGATTTCGAGGTAGTTCATTCTTTCAGGATCCAAAGGTTCCTGGTGGCAATTTATCATCCGAAAGACATTGACAAATTTAATAATTTCCACATGTCTACTAAGCGACGTTGAACGATGAGATCGTTTTCGCTTAAAAGGCCAAGAGGCAAAGGACCTTCATTGAGAATTAAATTGGTTTGAGTACAATGTGTTGATCCCAAGCCCGACGGCCCTGTTGTTTGATATATAGAGTTTCATAAATTCGTACAGATAAACTGGTGCCGAATTAAGTGCATGCAGCCTAGCGGACTCCACAATACCATAAATGAAATTACCGTCTGAAAAGTAATCTGTGAAATTTCTTATTGAATTTTCTGTAATTACGTCCTCATCAAAGTAAAATGACCTTAACATTTCTACTGCTTCTGCTTCATCAATAGCCACATACATAGAAAATTTGGAGGCACAACTGTGCTAAAGTTTTCATTCATTTGTGACATATTTGCTCTCTGTTGTCATAATAAAGTAATCCTTCACCATTTGTGTACCCAGTTATTAATGGAAGTTTGGAATAATTTCCACTTAGCAGAACACGTGAGGTGATTTGGTAACTATACTTGTTCTTTGATCATTTTCTAGACAAGGTAAAACGCCTGAAATACCGGAAACTTGCGATAACGCTAGAAGTTCGGGATAAGATAAACTGAGGTAAAACTCTTCTAATTTTGTTATGTTTTCAATGTTACTAGCACCGTTTGCCGAAGCAACAATTTTAGCGGACTCTGGTCCGTTGAGATCCAGCCACGTGCTCTTTGCAGAACCACTCTCTAGTATCACTCTATGAAATAAACCTTCAGCAGCCGGCGACAACATCAACACTTCAGCGGAAAAAGAGCCTGCGCTGTATCCCAATAATGTTATATCATCCGGATTCCCTCCGAAGGCTTGTATGTTGTATTTTACCCATTTTAAAGCGGCTAGTTGATCTTTTAACCCAACATTTCCGGGAATGCTTTCAGTATTTAAACATAAAAATCCGTGGACATCAAGGCGATAGTTCAATGTTACGACTACTATGTCTCTTTCAACTATATTGTAAGGTAATCCCAAATTACCATATCCATTAGTGAATCCGCCTCCATGTATTATTACTAAAACAGACTTTAATGATCTTCTCCATTTGAATATTATCTGGAATGAAAACATTAACAATCAAACAATCTTCTGTGTACGGCGCTCCGCCGAAATTTTTGTGGGCATATTATGAAATCATCGGTTGCGTTGAATACTTGTTCCCAGTTTGTAGGCGATAACGAAGCCTGTAAAGACAGAAGCTCTATATATAGGGACATGGATCGCTGTAGGGCTACTACTGTATTTGTTCATCAGTATTCGTGTCATGTCACTTTTAATTTTATTTTCATTTAAGCTCAATATTTTTAACTAATGCGCATTTTATACATTAAGGGATAGATTTCACCAGTGGTTTCTTAGAAACAGTTAACATGTGGACCTTTAAAGTACAATGTTGTGTAGCAGTGATAACTTTTATGGTGTGACCTGTACACGCTTTTACAGGGGTGAAGAATGGATTTAAATCTTTTCATACAGTACCCGATAATCTGATCCGATAATTGATCTACAATTCAGAAATAAATACATATGTAAAATATGAGATAAATTTATGCTTGCTATTTCGGTTCAGAAACAATGATGTGAAATAGGCTTATCTGGATGAAAAATGAGTGTAATAGAAATTATAGTCATCATTTATGACATAAATGTAACGACCCCGACAACAATCGTAAGAAGACGCATGAGATAGATAATGCGATTGATAAAAGTTGTTACATTTAAGATTGTTATCACAACAGATGATTCACACGGTTTCACTTTTCAAGATGAATTCGACCTTCAAAGAGATTAACCTTATAAAAAGCTAAATATTTTAAAGTCTATACTTGGTGAGAATATAATACAAATATATTTGAAATCTAAAATTGTAATCAGGAAACAAAGAAGTCAATAAATGGAATGCTAAACAAAACGAATATTCGTCTCTGGTTATTTTTGTTTATTAACAACATTGGTTATTTTGTCGTACTATTTGTTTATTAACTGTACACGGGATAAACAAAATAAGTTTTAATTCATTTGTTCGTTGTAATAAAATAAAACCATGGTATAGGAATATTGTCGTTACTAACACTCATTTCCTTTGTTGGCAAATGTTATATGCATTCCTAATATCAATACAATTATATTGGACAATGTTATCATTAATGACAAAGTGTTAATCTAAATCTTAGAAATTCAGCATTTTGAGCATACTAGCTGGTTCGGCAAACGCTGTCGTGTCATTTCGGTAGGTGGCGCATTGGTGTTTTTGCATGTTTTACACAATTTATGCAACTATGTTGTTATTTTGTTGCTTAAATGAACATATTGGTCATTTCTGGTTTTCAAATACAAAATTTTTTATAACTATACACCGTGGTCGAGCATTCAATCTATAGTATCAAATTTTTGATTACTGTTTGGAACATCTGAACCAACATACATTGTGAATATAAGTAATTTCATTTGTAAAAACACAAAATATATTAATAATTGATTAAATTCTTCCCTATCCATTCCAGATTTTATGATTTTATTTTTATACCTTTTATTTTGCATATTTTATAACCTTAAAAGCGGGACGGAAGCAGAATCGAGAGCCAGGACCGTGAAATTGAGAACGGAACTGATGTCGAAACCGAGTATGGGATCGGAATAAGAATTAAGAGCGGACCGGAATTGAAATCAGGAACATTGGAACCAAAATAGAAAGTGAGAACGAGAGATTGATAGTAAAATCATTCAAAAAACATGAAGTAAAACATTATATGTCCACGCGGGCGAAACCGTAATGGAAAGCTAGAATTGTGAATAATGACTTCAATGTTTAAAGTCGTTGAAAAGCTATAGGATCGCAATATTGTTTATTTAAACGATTATATCTTGTAATTATAACACCTTAGTGTAATAACTTCATATTACGGGAATTCATATAAGTCAGTTTCATATATATATAGGCATCAATTTTTTAGATATAAATATTGCAAATCTTAGTACTATTTTGCAACGAAAAGTCAGTCAAAATAACACAACAATACGGAGCTTGTCAATTGTAAGTAAGTACTATTTATAGTAACACAAATCCAGTAGGGCAATTAGTGATGAGATGGTACTTCCCAATATCAAACGTAAAAATCAATGTACCCGTACCCACCTTGAATTTATCCCCGGTGGGCGCCGTCGCGTACGGATGCCGTGGAAGCGTAGAGGCGCGCGCGCGGCGTGCTTGTGC
>BGZK01004476.1:0-13406 GCA_005406025.1 Eumeta japonica | reverse complement strand
GTTCATTATATCTGTGAAAAATTTATAGTTAGTTTGAATATAAAATTGTATGGGCGAGCAAACATTAACGAAATCCGTAACCAAGTAATCTTCTTCAGTGTAGAAAGAATCATACCAGAAAAAATTTTTAGATGGCCGCCCATTGTATGACATCGATTCAATTTGTTTATCATTATTATTATTATTAATTATATTATTCTGAAAAATTAGTTATAAGACTATAGCTGCCAAGGCTCTCACAAGTTGAAAAGTTATAATACATTGCCGTAGATTTGAAAAATTCTAAATTCTATTTAAATACTTCACTTTTTTAAGGCGGGTTGCTGCATAGTATATTTTAATGTTGTTCAAGTTGCTATGGGTCGAAAATTCGTTTATCAAACTATTTATTATGGCTCGCTTTCTTTTACAGAAACAATACACACATTTGAGCTGCTGTATTTAACTTTTAACAAAAGCTTTTGTTTCCATGAACCCTACATTAGAACACGAAAGATTATATTCAAGTCCCTAAAAGCAAAATTTCACCAAAAAAAAAATCTCCCCATTTAAATTTGTTGATTGAAAGTGAAAACTATTCTGTCCATATCCTTCCGGCCTACTCAGACTACAGGATGTTACAGAAAACAAAAAAAACACATACACTGGTAATTAAAAACAAGTGTTCACTCTGTTCTCTTAGAGGACAACGAAGACGGAACATTATGCAGGAGCATAATTACTTTTGTTCAAAATTTATAATACAAGAAAACAATGGAGACGCAGGATGGCAGGCATCCCCTCGCCACACACTGTTGTGTTTGTTGGCACTCTAAATGGAAATTTACAATTTAATCTGTGGAAATCAAAGAAAGAGAATAAAACAGAATACAAGATTTCATTTTCATATAAATTGTCTTTTCTTTTATCAACAAAACCAACCACAAGTTTTAGAATATTGACCTAAACAAAAGAAACTTTTATCCAAACGCTGTAAATAAAAACCTTTTTATAAACGCATTTTTTAAAGGAACACTTTTAAAGGAAAGAAAAACACTAGAAAACATGTTCTTTTTACAGTTTTATTAACTGAGTGCCGTTATAAAAATAGTTCTTAAAAATATTATAAGATGGTTTTTAACCCAATAAGTTTTAGAGAGAATAAGAAATGATAGATATAAAAGGTTTTGTTAGTAAATTTATTTAAAAATTACAAAAGCTATTTAAATTTTGTCAACAAATACTCACTTAAACTAATAGTTTTTTTTGTCGAACATATTTTTAGTTCCATTTTTACTGTTTCCAATGTTTCTGTCGAATATTAGTAATGCATGTGTGTGTGTTTTAATGCCCTTTGTATGTAAGATCCTTGTTAGTAACTGTTAGCATTAGTTGTAGTTAAAAATATTAATTACAAGTATATATGGCTTAGACTTTGGCCGTTGTATGTTTTCTGTTCCAACATGATATTAAATCCATTTTCCAATTTTAATATAATATCACCCTGTAGCTTAAATCTTCCTCCTTCCATTTTAGAATCAACCTTATAATTGCGAACAATTGTTGAAAGTAGCACCTTCAATTTAAGCATGGCATATTTACTGGCCCACACAACTCTCGGACCAGCACTGAATGGTATAAACTGTAAAATGTCTGTTAGCCATACGTTCTGGCAGAAAGTTGTCAGGATCAAAGGTATCTGGATTGGGATAGATGTTGGCATTGCGATGTACAGCAAATTGCAAAATGACTACAGAAGCTCCTTTTGGCGATATAAGGTCCCGATGCCAATTTTACATCGTGCTCGACCTGACGGGCAATCAATGGTACTGGTGGATATAATCGCAATGTTTCCATTATGACACGTTCTAAATATTTCATTTCCATGGTATCGGTAAAAGTACAATCACGTGTCAAATTATCACCGAAAATTGCCTTTGTTCAGCCCATACTTCTTCCCCTGATATCTTTATGGATGCCCAACATGCAGAGAACAAAACTGGAACCAGCAGATGTGGTATCATGACCTATCAAATAATTTTTCAATAAGATGTTTTTTTTAAGAAAATCATTAATATTTTATGACGGTGTCTAACAGAGTGGTTGAAAACAGTTTTTCCAATTATCCACTGTTTAATGTAATTTTAAGGGCTATTCTACAACTGGAAAATATGAATATTTGTTTATTGTATTCTGCCTCATGTTTAAATATCATAAAATACAAAGTTATAAACAATTCAATGTCAAAAAGCAAAAGTCAGACTTAAAAAGATTATGCCATTTATTCACGTTTTTTTTTTTTGCTCATGGAAGGTATATTTTAAATTCGCGAAAGTACAGCATTTAAAACGTAAAATGTTTAACACTCTAAAATGCCGCCCTTTAATTTTTATGACCTCAGTTGCTCCTTTAAAGTTCGGCTACATGCCATTGTCAACAACTCAATTCAAACTTTCTTACTTTAGCTTATTTAGGGCATTTCTGGTATCTAGAATCCTTCCTTCCAGAAATAATATGTGTATGAAGCAAATAGTTCCTCAGAAAACTTACTGACTTAAGCGCTTAGAATTCGAATCTTTGGCTTAAAGAAGTTGTAATAAGCCAATTTATTTAGCGAAACATTTCGATGCAATTCCAGTTAAGGTCTGTGGCAATAGAGTCTCTTCAACTATCAAGAACAACGGAACGGCGAGAACGGTGAAATTGTTTAGAAGAAACGTGAATTAATTTTGTGTTGTCCTTGTATTGAACCTATTTGAATAAATCATCACAATTATGTCAGCATAACATTTCAGTGAATGTTAAGAATTACAATTTCAGCATCTAATGCAAAGTCTATGATCGTGTAGGTGTCATGTGATTAAAAATGATATCATATTGTGATGCAAATATATCAGAGTTTGGTTCGCTGAACGTGTTTTCAAGCCGGTTTAAACAGTTCTTAAAATTATTTTGTTTTATTCACTAACAAGTTGCGGACGAGAGCTGATGGTAAATAAAATTCAAGCAAGATTTCGAAATGAGAAATTAAAATAGAAATCAGAGATATTGAATGAAGTCTACTTACAGTATGTCATATTAAAATTACTCACAGCTAATTTTCTGCAGCTAATAAAAGGTCATTTCATGTCAATTTAAAATGATTTCGCGTATGCTGTGGAAAGTATTAAACTGTCTACTCTTTTCTTCTCTTCTTTGTAAATTTCAGTTGTATTGAAGCAAATCTAAACTAAACAGACTACTTGCCACCAATATCAAACTAACATTGTTCAGTGTTAAGTGTATACCTCAAACATAATTGTTAACTTCATCCATGACATCCTTGTCAGTCCATTCGATGTCAGGATTTTTAGACATTTCCATCATGGCATCCAATAAGGCCAAACGCTTTTTAGAACCTAAAAAATGTATCCATTAAATGTTGGCCTTAAAACACAGTTTCTTCCAAACTACGATACTTGCCCACATCATTTTCATCAATATCATCCAAATCATCACGTAAACCATCTTTTTTAATCTGTTGCTTTTGTTTGTGACGTCGTCAACGTCTTCAATAATAGCTCTGGCATCCGCATTAAAATCTTTCATGCGATCGTTAACCACATTGCGTCATGCTTAAAATAATGTCCATCATTTTGTCACCTTTCTACGCATAGGCGTTGTTGTATGTAGACCTCAAGACGATAGAAAATTTCAATTGTCTCTTGTGGATGATGTCACACATATCAACCACTGCCTTGGCATACTCTAAGCTTTTATTATCATCGGAATATTCTTGACACCCATAGCGGTGGAAAGCAACATCTCTACGGTTGTCTGAGACATATAATCATGCACATCGAACTCCTTGCCCACTTCATCATACGTGCTACTACCTTCTTGAAATGTTGAACAAATGTTGGTATGAAACTTTTCAAAATACTCTGATGAAAGGTGGGAGCAATCATTTTACGATGATGACGCTAATGATGACCATTCGAAATCAGTAGACCATCACCAAACCAGGGTTTGAAGAAACGGTACCATCGGATTTCTTTAAATGATGATGGCCACTCAAAATAATTTCAATATCTGCAGGATTTGGACAGAAACACAACCAAAATGTAGGCCCAAACCAACCACGTATGGTATCGCCATAAACTTTTATATACTCACGGCCACGTGCCATTATTTCTAATCATAAAAAAATACATTCGAGTATTTTGAAGGAAGACAACAAAAGCATAAAAGAGAAAGTTTTCGGCATTAAATCGTTATTTTAACTTAATTGTTCCTTTAATTTTTGTTTATAATGCCATATTGTAAAGTTACAGCTGAGTCGAAAAGTCGGCATCATACTCACATCCGCCGATGCAGAAACATGTACAAGGTTGTTTTTGTCGCTAGCAAAATTATTCAATCTCGTGAAATTTTAAATTTATTATAGGTCTAAGACCATTTTACCAACACTATCAGCAGCGAGTTGATGTGCCTATGTTGACGATGAACGAAATAAATCTAACTGCGAGTTGCTGCTTTATTTCGAATGCTTTACGATCGTTCGCATAAACATTTACCGCCAGTTCCTGAATCCTTTTGATCGTTCGTATAAATAAATTTTGTTACTGTATTAGATTTTTTAAGCGAACGATCGAAAATGTTCGAAATAGAGGAACTGAGCTGTTGATACAAAACATATTTGAAAAGTTTGTTTTGTATTAGTTTATGTGAACGATAGAACATGTTCGAAATAGAGGAACTGACACTAAAACTTTTCATTAGTTTACAAGTTTTTTCATTTTTCAAAATAAAATAGTTTTAAAATCAATTTGTTTAGTCTCGGTTCACACATGAAATTTTTCTTTCATGAAACTTTTTTAATTTCATCTAAAACTTTCGTTCGTGTTTACACACTAAATGAAATTCAAGACAATTTTTTTTAGTTTAACATAGACGAATGAAGTCTGTACTGAAATTCACTCGTCTCAGGTCTGTTACCCCGTTCAGGTGGAACCGAGACTTACATTTTATTTGTTTACTGAAAACTTTCTTCTCATGTGCCTTTATTCATTTCATTACCAGCATTGGTTAATCCAGCCACTAAATGGGCATTACCCAATATAGGCACCCTTGGTGGACTTGGTATTCTCTTTGATAATTTGTATTCTTTGTATTTTACCCATATTTCAAATAATGCACCAATTACTAAAGCACCAATCAATACCACAAAGGATTAATTCCTGGAGAAGTTTTCGAAACTTCTCCCACCGTTTCTTGCACCGTATCCCCTAAAGTCATATTTAAAACTTTTCACTTCTGACACAAAACTTAAAACTATGAACTATTTACAAAGTATGTGCGTAGGATTTTCCCCCAGAACCAGTTCGTTAATGGAACACTTCTGCGAAAGGTTTTTGCAAAACTGTTTCCCAATTTCGAACTAACAAAGTATTTTATTCAATTTTCATTATTTATTATTTGTATAAAATGTAAATAAGAAATTAATTATTCTTGTATTAAAGTTCATACGCATACATACCTCGCGATTTCAGTTTAATTTGAATAAAATAGCACAACTTATTTGCATATTAATCTTTTTCATAATACTAACACAAAAACTTACATTGCCAAAAATACCAATTTATACATACAACATACATACAAGTATAAGTGTATATAAGATAAACTGACCATTCCTAGATGAGTATTTTTAAACATGTTTGTTGAAAAGGCTAGATTTTAAATTTCTCTTCAAAAACTTAATATTAGAAATATATCCACTTGAAAAATTACACCAATAATCTCTAGAATTTTATTATCCCTTTAAGACACATACTGGCTACGTTCCCATGTGAAACTATAGCATCTTCAGAGTATAAACTTAGTTAGTGTTAAAAGTCGTTAGGAAAATAAAAATTTTCGCATATTGAGACTTTTGTATGAGTTTGTAGACATTTGTTATGCAGTATAATAAATCGAAGTTTCTTCAAAACTAATTTGAGCCTTCGGTAACAATGAGCGGTCCGAATTAAGAGAATATTAAAATTTTTACCAATATATGTATACAGAAACCCCAAAACGTT
Organism: Eumeta japonica; assembly: GCA_005406025.1. NCBI lineage: Eukaryota > Metazoa > Arthropoda > Insecta > Lepidoptera > Psychidae > Eumeta > Eumeta japonica. The sequence continues at coordinate 7,365 of BGZK01004476.1, read as the reverse complement.
TACGCGTGCGTATTTACATTTTATTCGCAAGTGCAATAAGAAGTACAGGAATTTGTTGTTGATATTTTTAGCAAATTAAAATCAATTGCTCTTCACTCACTCTTTTTGCTAAAATTTATAAAAATATATTTATATATATATATATTTCTACAGCGCTATTCTACATTAGAAAAAATTTACAACCACATCACGACAACCATGTACGACAAAAGATGTGCGCCATTTATTTATTTATTTATAGGTAATTTTATACGATATGGACAGTAAACAAATAGAAACCGGCTTAGGTAGTTTATTTTCAAATTATATTGCAACATTAAAATTAAAATCTGATCAAATATAATTGTTTTATACATTTTGTAATATTGGGATCACAAGTTCCACTGATACATATTTTTTGCATTTTCCTTATATTTTTTTTTTCATCTGATGCATTTGTATGTTAGCAATTTCTACAAATTGTTAGAAATGAAAATTTATTGGGTATAATTCACTCTTGCATTTGAGTTCATAAGTAAACACACTAACCTAGTGAAAAACATTTAAATTTGAGAAAACATTTTTGTATGTAAATCGCCCCACAGAGGCAAAACAGCGCTAAGTAGTTGAAGTTGCACGTTCAGTTTAGTACTGAAATGTGACAGCAAGCTAGTTTATCTTGCAAACAAAATCCAGATAACTCTGATATGGATTTCAGAACACGAGCGCCATACTGGTATCGAGATATAAAGTATATATGCCAAAAAAAAAAAGAGGCAGAGGGGACTTTTATTGGAACCACCCATTTTTGATTTCACAAAAATATAAATAAAGGAGATAAAGGAACAATGAATCGATATCAACGATTAGAAACATTCAAAAAGTTTTGCGTTTCTTACGCCAGCAAAACGAAATTTCCTTTAAAACTGGATAGAAACCCCTGCGACTACTGGCGGGAGCACTTACAGGTCATTGCACCTACAACAAGCACCCACATAGAATGAGCGTATCAAATGCAGACACATGTAGATTCTGCAAATGGCTGAAAGGGGCCATATCCCATTATATTAATTACATTGCAAGGACGAGAAATAAATCTTGGTATGCTCCAGATAACTTTTAATAAGAAAAAATTAATTGATGGCCGATCATGCATTGGATCCGCCGAGAGATTTCCGCAGGCTAATTAGAATGGCAATAGCAAAATATATATAGTTTTTTTTTTGCATGGATGTAGGGGAGACTAGGAATTAATGTATTTGAATAGAATGGCAAAGAAAAAGTAAGAGGGTATCGGTGATACTTTTGTTTTTCTCTAGATATTCTTTGTGACAAATTAAGGAAATGAAGCAAATGTACACCCATGCTATTTTTGTACTGAATCACTTTAAAGATTGGAAAATAGATGGAGGAAATCGTCATGCTAAGGAAAAATACTACCCGAAGAACTAAGAATCCAAGATTATAGGCACTAAGACAGCTATTTTGAGCAAAATATGAATCAATATCTTACATCGATCACATGTCGGTATGTTGAAATCTTTGAAATAAATTTCAAGTCTTTGCTGTATTAGACGAAATTTAGTGCAATTATAATTTTTATATTATAGTATTTTGGAGATTTGGAAATGAAATATTGGTAATTGAGATAAGGTTTGAATAATAAACTGGTAACTCTAATAAGCGATATCTTGGTATCCAAAGCACTTGTAATTTGAAAGCAATTAAATCAACAAAGCTGACAGTCCTGTTTTTCTTGTTATAGATACACATACATACAGTATGTATGTTATCTGTCTATATAGATTCCCCAATCTAATCACACTCTTATATGCATTTAGGTATAAGTACTTAAATATTTGAAGTATAATAACACATGCATGTAAATTCAATACAAAATGATTCACATTTATGTTATATTTCTATGTGTATTGTGCCCTTTAATCGCACTCAATTTTATAACAAAATTGAAATTTATTGTAAAACGAATGTCACTTACAGACACTAGCATGTAGTATGTGCTTAAATAAATGCATGAATAATATCAAGATTTGTTATATTCCACACTTTATTCTGATAAAATTTATCAGCCAGGCATGCATTTATTTTAAATTTTCCGCTCAAGTGTTTTACATTCATAATTAGTTTTTATTGGGAAAAATATGGAAAAAAAAATTATATATTTGTGCATATATGCTATTTGAAATAATATAAATCTAAAATTTCGCTGTATTATTTTAAGTAAATGACAGAAAGCCGCATTTTAAACAAACATCAGGTTTCTTTTAAGTGCTGTGGCACGCGTAAGTGAAAAAGACTTGAATGTACCCTTTTCAAAACAATAACATCAAGTATTCACAATAGTAATTTCATTTAAATTCCAAGATCCTGTTGTCTATCTGTGTGATTTACTTTCTCAATCGACTGAAAGTGAAAATAATACATTTTTTGTTGAACATCTTATATGAAACCAAACGAAGATCTGCAAGGAATTTCAATTTTATCTTTTGTTTGCTTAATCGATTTCGTTTAACAAGTGTTTTTGAAAAGAAATTTAACGACAACTATTTCATGCTCAATTTAATACAATGCCAAAAAATGCAAAAGGGTCTTAGATGACAAGTATAATGCGGTATGTGTTTCATTTTTAGCATCAATAGATTTCTATTTCCATTAAATAAACACAAAATTTTATCCATAAAAGCCACCGGGATTTATTTTCTTACAAGACGATATGATATGTGTATAGCAAATTCTACAGGTAAGTCATTTGTAGGGAAAAATCAAATTAAACGGATAAAGGAAGTTTTATGTAGAAAACACAACCCTGATGTACAACTCTCCTTAAATATTTATATACCCCTTACATAAAGCACAAAGCAAGACGGATTTATTTATAAGCTAGAAACATATACAAATTTTATTACGACTCAATTGAATTCGTTCTTCAGGCTATCGAAGTCGAAACCACTAAGGAAGCGAATTAATTTAAATAAATTGTCTTTGTTTTAATTTTGTTTAAAACTCAAAGTTAAATGCTTTAAATATTGTGGTTTACGAAAAACAAGTTTTAGAAATATACGCATTTGAGTTTGTTTTTAATTAAATTTAACGCCATTATTACAACTTACTGATAGCGTCAGTAGGATTTGTCAGCCATTAATCTCAACAAAATCTAATGACTTGAAGATCTAAATCGTTTGAATGGAAGATTTCTATACACTCAACAATTACAGCCAGTTTACAGGTCAAATTACGTAACCTGTTAAAGCAGCTGACAAATTTTTAATAGTTATCAGTAAGCATAATAACGGCCCTTAGTATTTAATAATGCTGGAAATATTTGTCAAAGATAGAATCTTTACACAATTATAACTACTTACTTTTCTTTTACAGTTGACTATTATTGCATTTACATTATTACATGATTTTTATAGCCCCCAATCAAAAAATGGAAATATTCTGTTTGAGTCCCCAAAGATATATTCTTGATCAATCTACATGCTGCCCGTCTGTCTGTGGAAGACACGATACGGTGCGAAAGAAATTTGCTACAGATAAATTTTGAGGATAGCAGAAGTTAAGCTCGTAATTGAGCAAAAACGAACTAGGAGAAAAAGCCATAAGAACATGTAGGCAAATTAGGGCAATTTTGTGTTTAAAAAAGCAGATGTGGTAATGAAACTGATTCAATTGGAGTGGAATATATATATAAATTTTTAGATCTAAATAAATAGAGGGTGTCAAACGGTCGAATACAACGTTTAAACATGATTTTATATAACGTTATTTCATTATTGTTCATATGTTATTGTATTTTATGCCAATATCTTATAAAGTACACCACTCTATAAACGGCAATAACTGCCTCTTTCAAAACCAAATTTCAAAAAATTTTGTTGTATCAAATGTTTTTATGCGAACGAGTGAACATTTTCGAAATAGTAAAAAAATTATTTAAAAAATTTTGTTGTATCAAATGTTTCTATGCGAACGAACGAATATTTTCGAAATAGTGAAAGAGGCAGTAATTATCTGTTTAATATTCTGCTTAACATCACCAGTGTTTACGTTACATTCTTTTGAATCTCTGCTATTACAACGGGCTTATTCAAAAAACTTATACAACATTGAATAAGCTGTTGTTTGGCAGATGTTCCCTAGAAATTCGTCCAAAGACGTTGTATAATTTTTTTTAATAAGGCCGTAAGTATTTTAATAGCATGAAATAATTATGAAGCAAATTTTTCGGTATAGATGTGCTATTCTTTTACGTTGAGTAAAAATAAATGACTGATTTTTGTATGCAAATAAAAACATAACTAGAAAAATTCCATTGCGGTCATGAACCTGCGTTGAAAAAGCTGTTAGAATGCAAAACGAATTCATTACAAGGTGGCCCTTTTAAAGTATATGCATATTTGTCAGTTACTGCTTCGTAACACACTGTTGTTTTGCTTGTGCTTATTTCGACAAACCGGCTCGACCATATAACAAATTACTTGTTTTGTTTTTTTTTTTATATTATTGTAGGGAAAAGATCACCTTTAATGAATACGCTTATTTAGAAAGTAATATTATACACCTCGAGAAATCTAATTTAATTTAACTGAAATCTTAAAAGAAAATTTTCGCCATTTGATTAGTAATTTTAACGTATAAATAGATTTCATTTTCATAACAAAAAACAGCTAAACTTGTTAACCTGAAATGGAAAAAAGTAACAAAATTTTAATGGTTTAGCGTCCGAAAAACATAATAGAATTGAAACAGGCATATTGTTTCGAAACAGAAAACATCAGCATTTATTAAACAATCAGATTGAACAAACTTATTTGTGCAGTGACATATTTTTTGGTATTTTGTAAAAAAAAACACGGTTGTATCGCTCGAGTTCTGCAAGATTTTATTTAAATTTAGTTCGTGACAATATTTTAATTTGTAAAGGAAATCTAGTAAAAATCTTGTAGATTTCTTTTGAAAGCCCCTTCACTTTTTAAGAATTTTCGTTAGTATCTATAGCGAAAAAACTATCGAAAGTCAGAGTAAAAATTAATTGTCGATAGTACCATCGATTATATTCCACCTCTAATAATTCTAATAAATAAATTGAGCGGCACGAAAGGCAGGCTCGTACATAATAGGTTCAGGATTACTTACAATGTGTATAGAGAAAATTTACATTGTAGTTTATAGTACTTGGTGTTGTACAGTGCTGCTACAATAACATCCTGTGAAAATTTCAGCTCTCTAGCACTTAAAGTTCCAAGGTTACAATTATTCTTAATTTTTTTAATGTGGGGCTCACTGTAGTTGTATAGTCATTGTTGTTTTAGTTTTTGTTGTTGTAGCAGTACGGTACAACAATATCTTGTGCTAATTTCAGCTCTTTAGTTCTTATGGTTCAAAAGTTACAGCTAATATTTCTTAAAATGGGTCTCCAGTTCTATCAGAGTACCCTTTAGTTTTTTAGTTCATGTTGTAGCGGCTTAAAATAAAAGTATCCTGTGCAATTTTCAGCTCTCTGGCTTTATAGTTTAAACTTACATCTAATTATTCTAAAATTGGGTACCTGTTGTATGGGACACCTCGTACTTTTTATATAATTGTTGTTTTAGTATTTGTAATTTCAGCTCTCTAGCTCTTATCGTTTCGAGAATGAAGTTCTGATGGCCGGCCGGACGGGCCTTTGACTTTTCAGTACGAAACCTTAAAAGTATTACTTTTACAGCTTTCTGTAAGCTGTAATATTAAATTTTAGATAAAAAACAATTGGCTATTTTTAATAATTACAGGTTAGATCTCTCCGTCTTCTTTAAATGTAAAAATCATTGGTCTTTCTGTATAAATAAAACTGTTGCATACGTTTAGGCAAAATATTATATCAAGGGAATTCTTTTGCTCTAATCTCTCACCTCATCTGTTTAGGTTTCTTTAGCACAAAAATGTTAGGAAATACAATAAACATGCATTCATTCATACTTTTTTTGATAACGTATCGTTTTGTCGTTATGAATGTACGTTTTAGACGGTCATTAATCATGGCCTCGGTTCACACATGAAATTTTTCTTTCATGAAAATGTATAAGATATAATACATATTTTATTTTACTTTTGTATTGAACGTTTTAATTTAAGCAACGTTGTTTATTTAGGTATTTTTAAAAACATTTCAATTCAAAACAAAACAACGTGAATCTTATTTATGATGTTCACTATTAGAACTGGGTATATATATTAGACATCATGGTAGTTTGCGAGATGTGCGAGAATTTCGTTTTCCCTCATGACATGCACAACCACAACATTTTCACATCATATTACACATCCGATTTTTGTAGTATTTTAATCTTGTATTTTCACGATAATTTTATTAATTCAAAATGATTTATTCGCTATTAAGCAATTTTATTTGAAATTTATTATTTTGGGTCAAAAGACCTTTAGTTGTTTTTGTCTAGTCTTTCAGCACGTCTATATGCCGCCGACATTTCGCTGATGCTACTCAGCCCGTCAGTAGACTCGAAAAATCTTGTTGTTCAAACATTTACTTCATATTCTATTATTTCAATTGAAATAATGAGAATTTAAAAAACATTTAAACACATTTTCAAAGCCAAAAACAACTTTTTCTGTATTGCTACTGTATTTACTTTCTTAGCAACTTTCACACAACGAGCTACCATTATTGCTACGATTTGTATATTTGAAAGTATCAAAAAGTAAACATTCTCCAATAATAAACAATATCCATAAAATCAAAATCAAATATTTCTTGTTTAATATTTTAAGGAGACTAATAAAAGGTTTGGTTGTTTTCCTTTAGTTACATTAATTTTAGGGTTCCGTACTGAAAAGTCAAACGGAACTCTATTGCTGAGACTACACCTGTCCGGCCGTCACAGACTCCATTCAATTGAAACGGTAAAGAGCTAGACAGCTGAAAATTTAACGGAATGTTTTGTACCCTGCTGCTACAACAATAAATATTAAAAAAACAAAAAACAACAACATAAAAACCAGAGTGTACCCATGCAGCAGGTGAGCCATTTAAAAAAAATTAGCTGTAACTTTTGAGCTATAAAGCATATGGCTGAAATTCTCGCTACAACAAAGTACTAAAACTACAACATAAAATCTAAAGGTGCCCCATATAAAAGTGAATATAAGCAGTAAATTGTTAACAAAAGAACTAAAGAAGTGAATCTGCAACACATTGTTGTGAAAATTCGTACTGCTACAAAAACAAATAATAAAATCAACGACAACAATAAAACAAAAGTAAGCCCCCATAATAAAAAAATCAAAAATTATCAGTAACCTTGGAACCATAAAAGCCAGAGCTGAAATTTTAGAGATTGTTGTTATAGCATCAATACAATAATA
>BGZK01004475.1:0-13437 GCA_005406025.1 Eumeta japonica | reverse complement strand
TTTTATTGAGCCTAACATTGTGTTGATTCATTTTAAGGTCCTTTTATTTCATTTGTTTATTTATCAAACAAAAAAATGTTAAAGAATACTTTTTTGCACATTTTTCATAAACCCTATTTCTTGTCAAATGATAATTTGTTAGAAAAATGAGGATGTGGTGCTTCTTTCTTTTCTTTCTTTTCTATTCTTCTACCATGGTATAAACTATGCATTCCTAGCAAAAATATTTGGAAGTAGTTCAAAAAGTTTGTAATTCTCACGGCTTCTAAATTAGCGCATTAAAGGATGTTGATTAAAATACCACTCTTTATCAGAAAAAATATGTCATTCTGAGTGAAGTCACCTATTTGGCCATAACAAACAAGTAAACAAAATACAAACAATAGGTGTGATCCTCGCACTCACAAGGCAAGCTAGAGATTTCGATGAGAAGTATTCTTCATCTTGCACACAGAAATAGCACGTACTTTTTCTCGGGCTAGTTTGGCAAGCAGTTAAATAGTCAGCTGTTTCAAAAGTAAGCAATAAAAAATTGCAAACAAATTTTACGAAAGATTTTAAATAGTGGATTTTATTAAAATATTCCATTAGAAATGTTAAAAATGTACTACTTGAATTCCACGTTAATGCACACTAATGTGTCATATATGTATGTATGCACTTTTAAACTTTGTTTGCCACCTTATTTACTTTAAATGATTTTTGTATTAAATTTCAAAACAGCTTGACTATTTCATTTGGGATAGAAATGTGGTTTTTAGTCTTAACGTACTTTTGTGCATTTTGTCTATTATTAAAAGAAGTTGTTGTTGCTCTCATTTTACTGGACTTAACCTAAAAAATCATTTATCAACAGTCGTAAAAGCAGCTCTATGAAGAACATCTCTCAGTTAAATCCTTTAGTAAGGATTGAATCAAAAAAATAATATTTTTTCGCTGCACCAAACGTACACTTTATTTTAATATATTCTTAAGACTGTCCACAAATGTAACCAACTTATAACTTATATATATATATATATATATATATATATATATATATATATATATATATATGTTTGGTAAGAGAAACAAGGAAATAGAGCATACATATCTTTGTTTTAATTTGTTTGCGTGGGTGGCTGAACTTTATTTATGTTTACAAGCACATAGATGTGCGAAAAAGAATGAAACAATGAAAAGGTTTAAAAGAAACTGAAGCTTAACAATGTGATTGCTGTTTGCTGCTCTACTGGTAGAAAGTTTAATGATTTTAGTACTAAAATAATGAGAGCAAATTGATATGTATGTGTGTATATTATTTGTTTGTTTGTTTGAATTTCCTCAAATTGGCGCAAAAATTGCAGTTGGATTATTCTATGAACATTTGTTTTATCTACTAACATTCTTTTCCTATTTTTCCTTAATTTGTTTTACGTATGTTTAATGTATTATTATTAAATAACAAATTATGCATATTTACTTTGCTAACAAACATTTCTTTGGCTCAGATTTTGTTTTCCGGTTTTTTCTTCTGGCTTTATTAATGTTTTATGCTTTCCGATTACACATATATGTATATGTATATATAAAACTGGCACATCCACATTACGATTGTTGCAAAAAGAAAAATATAAAAGGGACACAAAAGTAGCAAGCAGTCAAAAAAGGTCAAATAGGGACTCAGTCGCTAACTGGGTAAAGCTGTATGTAACCAGAAATCGACCAACTTCAGTGAATAGTGAACGTGTTTTCTCCTTTGCTGGGAACTCTGCAACAAAATTTGAAATCGTGTTATGTATAATTTTCCCCATCCCAATACTTGATATAAAACTGCCAGCTTAGTAAAAATATAAACAGCGGCAGCAACAATAAAACTACAGATCAACAACAACAGGTGTAAAATAGATCGCCAGCCAACATAAAATTTAACAAACTACTAAAATTATCAAAAGTACGAATATGCTGACGGTGCAGAAATACTATGGGAGCAACGCAGTAAAATTATCAAACTTCTAAAATTACCTGGCAGCCAATATTAAGAATGTGCTGACCGTGCATGTGACTGAAAAGTGCACGTTCAGCAATAACCTGGGAACAACAGTCGGCTGGAATTCACACACTTGTGGCAGCAGCAGTAGCAACAACAACCAACAGTGATGGCAGAGCAGAAGCAGAATTAATTTAGTATAAATAGGTTTAAATTTTTAGAGTTAACGAGATTAGTGGATGAATCGTCAACTGAATATTATTAATAAATAAATATATAATTAACTAAATACAAAAGTATGTTTTTGTAAAGGTTAGTCAACAGCATAAAATAAAACATAATAAATAGAAAGCCTGACCATAGACCAGTCGTAAAAGGCGGCTCCCTGCGACGGCATAACAATAAAATAAAATCATAAATAAAAGGATAAGGATGACAAGCGAATTACTAAATGCTTTAGTAGTTACTACTAAAAGCCTCCTTTTTGTCTAAATGATAAATGTATTTTATAGATGATGTTTATTTTTAACGAGATGATCTCAAATTGTTGGATTATTATTGTTGTTGCTCTTTGGTTTTGCTTTTAAAGCACAAATCGATTACATATACGTAACTTTATTACTTATCCCAAATAAAATAATTTTTACGAAAGAAGAAACTTTTTAACATTGGTTGTTTTTAATTGAAGATAAATTCCGGAAATTTAAAATCTTTCTCGAGAATCCGGAAACTATAATTTACCCTGCTGTCTATTTTTGCAAATTGGATAAGAATCTTAAACAAAATAAGTGAATTGTCTTATCGTTGAAGAAAATAAGCTGCAGAAAACCACAAAGGGTATTGGTAATTATAAGAAGTACACAATATCACACCAATAAGCAAGTGAATACGATAAACCTTCATTGTGAATGAGCGTCAGCCCAGCCTAGCTACAAAATCTTTAACGTCAATCTTTTTCTACAAGTTGTACAAGGGCCAAAAGAAGCTAATTTCGTAAGGCTCATAATTAATGTTTATACCCGCCCAAATAAGGTGCCATTAACAAATATTTCACCAGACATTGATTTAGGCTTCAATTATAGCCGCCTTGAAGCCACTGTCGAAAATCTGGTTCAAACAATAAATAATTTCACAACAACAATGACTAGCATGATGCAAGAAATGAGCGTATGCAAAATACATTGCTTCAGGATATTGTCAATAGACCATAAAAATATGTTTCTGGAACGCCCACGGCATTCGTCAACATAAAAGTGAACTCGAGCACTTCTAAAGGAAAAAAGGTATTGATATAATACTCATCTCCGAGACTCATTTGACTACGAAGTATTTTTTAAATACACATATACGACTCAAAGGATCAGAGAAGTAGGGCATGTGGTGGCACAGCCATTTTAATAAAATTAAGACTCAAACACTATTTTAGATAATATTAGTGAAGAGTATCTTCAAACAACGAAAATTTGTATAGAAAATTGCGGTCAAGATATAGTTATAGCGTCAGGTTATTCACTTCCTAGATTCACAATCTCTGCGGATCAATATGAGGAATTTTATAAATCTCTTGGAACTCGCCTTCTGGAAGCTGGTGACTACAATGCAAGGCACACATACTGGGGTTCCTGTCTAATTACTCCAGGGTCGTACATCTCCAGAGTTGGTGCATGTTGAGGCCTCGCTAGATTTGTCTTCCGATCACATCCCACAAAGATACGAGTTACCTTTCACACATACGAAACGATAATTGGCTGAAATTTAAAAAGTACCTCAGTAACCATTGCTCAGAAAGCAGCCGAAATGATGAACCAGGCTGTTGAGCATACAAGTACCACCTATCAGCCTAGTTTTGCCCGTAGTTTCTCTGCAGATATTCAACGTCTTGTAAGTGGAAAGAGAAGAGCAAGAAGGGAGTGGCAGCAACACAGATCTCCCAGCATAAAGCCAGACTTAGAGAATGTACAACACGATTAAGAAACTTGCTAGCATCTGAAAAAACTGCATCGTTTCAAAAATATCTGGAAAATCTTGATGTAACGCCAGAAACTAACTATTCTTTATGGCGAGCGGCTAGAAACCTAAAAAGACCGGTTGAATTCCAGTCACCTCTACGCAATTCAAGTGGAGATTAGGTACGTAACGATTGTGAAAAAGGTAACTTGTTTGGTACCCATTTAAAAGCTGTTTCACTCAAACGTATGTACAGACATTGTCGATTTGCTAGTATTGTTTCTTTACCTGCTATTCCAATGGCTTTTGAGTTACGTGCGGTACAAAATATAATTATAGATCTTAACCTAAGAAGACTCCGGGTATTGATGGGATCAGTAACAAGATGTTATCGAGTTGCCCCGAGTAGCAGTAAGAATTTTGCTCTTCATTTTCTATGCTATGTTGAGGTTAATATATTATCCTAATAATAGGAAGATTGCGGTGGTCAAGATGATACCAAAGCCGGGTAAAGATTTGACTAAAGCTGAGTCATATGGGCCTATAAGCTTATTACCAACAATGTCAAAGCTCTCAAAAGCTACTTGTAGCCAAATTGTCTCAATACTAGCGGAACGTAATTGTATCCCAGACCATCAATTTGGGTTTAGACGACAACATAGTACTATTGAACAAACGCATAGATTGGTTCAACTCATAAGAAATGCCTTCGAGCAAAAAGTTATTGTTCAGCACTATTTATTGATGTATTTCCGGCTTTTGACAAAGTATGGCACGAAGGCCTGATTCTGAAGATAAAGTTACATATGACTACGAACATACTAAAGCTATAAGAAGCTTATATCACTTCCCGAAAATTTGTAGTGAAGGGGTGGGGTTTTAAGTTTACCTTAATATATTGCTTCCGGTATGCCACAGGGTAGCAATATTCACACATCCATATTTGCCGATGATACAGCTTGCCTAACTCAAGTATTTTGAACCATCGTGGCCACATTAAATTAAAAAAGAGGAATACTGCAGCTCTAATCAGCAATTCTACAAATAATATTCCGTAAAAATAGATAATGAAAAATAATTATTTCACATTACCATTAATATATTACAAACAAATATTAAGCCTTAGCGTTAAGTCTTACTGGTCGGGCCTAATTATTTATATATGTAGACTGAAGATTTGCAAACTTATTGTTAGTGCAATTATGGAAATTCAATAAACAATTGTAAGGTTGGGTATGAAACCCAACCGAAAATAAATGAATTCCACAAGACGAGAGTGATATTCGCTGCAACATTTAGCCCATTTTTGTTATCAGAGACAATACAAACTTATCTTAAACAAGTAAGAAAGCTATATTCGGCTGAGCCGAATCTTAAATACCTTCACAATCAGAAAGTTTCATATGGAGCGTACGTTGAAAATATCAACAATAACTTGTTATATTTTATAATAATGACAATTCATGAAATCCATTTTGTTAGCTAATAGTTCATGTTCTTTATTACATGTCCAGTATATAAAGTTGTGTACGTAAACATACCTAAGGCAAGCATAAAACATTAATAAAGCCAAAGGAAAAAACGGGAATACAAAATCTGAGCCAAACATATGTTTGTTAGCAAAGTCAAATATGCATAATTTTTTATTTAATATCACTACATAAGACATACATAAAAATTTAAGAAATATAGGGAGCACGTGCGAATTGAACTTAGACGATCTGCAAATTACTGCAAGAGCACCATGCTCCCGACGCATGTTATTTTTTGAAAAGGTAATAAGCATATAAATAAAAACCATTTTATTTTATTTAGATATGTTTAACAGTTTGAAAGAAATTGAAAAATTTTTGTTTTTTGCCTTGATTTTGTTTCTTATTTCGTAAATATCTTCGTTAATAGTGTAAGATAAAATCTAAAAATGCTATTTTGTATTTTCTTTTTTAACAATCCACAAAACAAAAATTTTAATTATCTCAAGGAATGTGTTCGTGGAAAAAAATCAAAGTAGTCTTTGAAAAATGAATGAAATATGGCAAAATTTTGGCAAATCGTTCGACGTTTTTATTTAAAAATTTTTAATAAAAAAAAATTTTTTTTATTGTTAAAGAATAGACTTTGGAATTTACAAAATTTTTAATTTTAAGTTGGAAAAACCATGCACACTACATCCAGCATTGGACGAATATGGTACATAAAAATTAAATTAATCGGTCGAAAAAAATCGCCCATCGTGTGTAAATTATTCTAAACAGATTTAATCTGACTTTTATTGTTACCCACTGTATTGGGAGAGCATATTTATTAAAAACCAAATTTTAGTAGCATTTTTTAACTTTATAAAATTGTACTAGCTTTAATTTTTCCTCCTTATATTTCTATTATTTATTAGAAAACATCTTATTCTTTACGCTAAAAGTTTAAAGATTCGTTGCATCAAAAAAAAAAAAAAAAAAAAAAATATATATATATATAGAAGAAACAATTTCATTATGTATTCTGTTTGATTTTATATTCTTTTATATTTCTCATGGTTGTCATGCAAAAGAAAAGAGTTGAAAATTTAATATTTTGTTCAAAGGACGCTAAAGAAAAATATAAGAGGTATCGGCGTAACAGTAAAACATCGCCGATATCGGTATATCGGAAAATTAGAAGTATTGCCGATATATCGGTATCGGTTGCGTCCCTAGTTAAAATGCCAAAAATTTTTTTTCTTTGCTTCATGGTTTGTTTCATACATATGTATAAATGTTTGAGATTGTGGTTAAAAGTTAGTGCGCATGTAATATAACAAACAAATATACATACACATGAAACAAATTAATGTATTTGTTTCTATGTTTCTAACTATGTTCTCTATCTTTATTTTGGTACTAAAATCATTAAACTTTCCACCAACAGCGCAACAAAACAGCAATCACATTAGTTAATCTTCAGTTGTTTTATTCCTTATTGTTTGATATTCTTTTTTTCACACATGTAGGTGCATGCGCTTATAAACGTAAATAAAGTTCACGATGAAAGCCAATTAAAACAAAGAAAAATTACAAAGTGTATGAAAATATAAGCAAAATTTGATGCAATTTGCAATAGCTAAAACACTCATTTATGTTGATGATTTAGTAATGAGCGTTGATAGTTACGAAGCCAAATGTACTTTCAAGTGGCAAAAGAAATAATGAAAGAAGCTAATTTTAATTTAAGAAAATGGAACAGAAACGATGTAGAAGTAGCAAAGTTATTCGGTGAGCGTGCAAAACTTATAGAGCAAAAGGTTTTAGGTATAAATTGGTGGATATCGAGCAATTCTGTTGCGGTTGATGCAACCAGTAATTTGTATTGTTTGCAAAATTTATGAACTACAAAACGAAATGTAATGAAAGCAATGTCAAAATTATATGACCCAATGGGCTTCCTAGGACCATTTACTGTGAGAATAAAATTAATCCTACAATCCATATGGAAAAAGAATTAAATGGGATCAAATTTTAAGTGCTGAAATATGTGATGATTTCAAGATGAGTTAAGTGATTTAAGCGAACTTAAAATAAACTGATGTCTCTCCCTCTCTCACGCAAATCAATTAAAGAGCTTCACACATTGCGGAAAATGGAGAGGTTAACACAAACTTAATATGCCCGAAAACAGGATAAAAATGAAAATAACGAAATTACTCTTCTAAGCTAGAGCTGGCAGCTTTGATAGCACGACTTAAGGAATTTTAGGCAAAGCTTTGGACTTCACAATACACTCTACAACCCTATGCACAAATTCTGCAATAGCATTGAACTAGATAAACGGCCAAGACAAACAATGTAAGCCATACGTTACAGCAAAGATGAGTGAAATAAATAATTTAACAAGTATGTGTATATACGATTGGAGACATTGTGACGGTAAAAGCAACCTTGCCGATTTACTAACAAGAGCCATTAAAGCTAAGGATTTATGCAAATCATATTTATGATTGTTAGAAAGTAAAAATTCAACCAATTTATTAGCTACAGCATCAGAGATGGAAGTTGAAAACCGTGATTCCATTATTGAAATGGAACGATTTAGTAAGCTAACTAAGCTTTTAAGGACTACTGCGTATACGTTCCGATTTGTAAAGCGATTAAGGGCGATTATTACAACTTAGGATTTTTTCGGCATTATATTTCACTGAGATTTCATAATTTGACACTTAAAACATGACTGTAACTCTTGAGAGAGACCTTCAGTTTAAATGAATTTAGATCTTCAATTCATTAAATCTCATTGAGGTATATGGCTGACAAAATCCTACTGATAGCTATCGGTAAGTTGTAATAATGACCTTAAAAGTAGTATTGAGTACTAGCAAAGAAGGTAGCGTATATTTTGACCTAAAGAGCTTACAGCCAGCGAACTACAAGAAGCTCTTGATTGCTTAATTAAAGCTAAAAACACTTTCACCATAAAGAAATAAAGGCAATGCAAAACAAGAAAAATTATCAACTGACTCAAAATTGTCATCTTTATATCCCTCATAATTTTAGCAAAAACTCTCATCTAAGTCAACTCATAATACTAGATGCCAATCACAAAACTCATCATAGGAATTTCTGCAGTATTAGCAAATATTCGTAGTATATATTGGATTATACAGGCACGGCAAATCATCGAACTATTCAACGTTGTATTGTGTGGTTACGGTTCCATAAAAAGTGCAATGGAACCCTGGACCGTATTGTCAAGAGTACGGGCGTGCGATATTCGACTTCAGAATTAACAAGTATTGAAGAGGCCTATCCAGCTCTATATTCCTTAGAAATATCAGCTGCCGGGGCGAAGGATGTAGAAATTTGTTCTTGAATTTTAATAACATTATTAAATACCTAACTGATTCATAAAATGTAGTAAATTACTATTCTTACAATTTTATAGACTATTATTGTTTTATTCGTTTTATTAAACATTGTATTGTGCATACATAAGTACATATGTGTGTATGTACGTGTAACGGTAACAAATTCTTAGTCATGTCTTATATTATAACGACTTTGGAAAAATGATGGTAGCAAAATTGTTGGTAGTTGAAAATCTGGCACCTTTATATTACTTCATTGATTCCATCTTTATGCAACTGTTTTTACATCTTACCTTTTGTTACACTGCAGTTACACGACCAAGTTTTGCTATCAAGATTTTCACATGTACTGCTTGTCAAAATTCACAAAAATTAACAGCTGTGGCACAGGCTGCACTCAATTTCATATCAATATTGTATCAAGATGGCGTCACGAAGAAAACTAAAAATGTTAATTTCATTAAAATTATTAGAAATCGTGGCTTCTGTATAATTGTATGAATAGAAGCACATCATTATATTTATTATTTTTGTTCACAAACATTATTTTTGTGTTTTTAAAGTTATGTTTATCACTTTTTTATTACTTATTTTGAAAAAGACAGCAAAACTAAAATAGTAAAAATTAAAAGCCAAAGTAGTATGTACATATTTATAAACAAAGCGGAAAAAATTACGTGTAACTTGTAACTTCTATGGATTGAAAAATTGTCGACAAGTTCGCTTCAATTTTGGAAATTGTGAGTGTATTAGTAAAAATGAGAGTGTGATAAAATTGGTAAGCATAAGCTTGATCGTGTAACCACCCTGTTACGTTTATGTATGAATCACATGTATATTTTTTTACTTCCTTTAATAATTGAATAAAATTGTATTATTATTTTTTTTTCTTTGAACTTTGTTCCGAAATCAAGTTGTATTATTTTAAATTCCAACAGATTATGGGCCCAGAACTTGATTAAACAAGTGTAAAGGAACCGGAGTAAGGAACGTTAAAGTTATTTTTTGATGATGTCGATCTCACCGAGTTTTAGTGTGGAAAAACTAAAAACCGAGAAAACTACGCAACTTGTTCATTTGCAGTTAAAAACTTGCTTCAACATGAGGAGCTGTGGGATACGGTCCTGCCTTCCAAAACTCGTAGTACTGAATGGCTTCAACTAATTCAATCGGAGCTTTGTGGTCCTATAGAGGAGGCGTCAATAGGAAAAAGCTAAATATTTTGTTACATTTATTGACTGCTTCTCGTACAAGGTTTTATTTATACACTGCAGACATAATTTGACGTACCAGCATGTGTTCAAAAATTCAAAGCCAGAGTGAAAAATGAAACTGGACGGAAAATAAACTGCCCGCGTACTGATAATGAGACTGAGTACTGCAACAAAGAGCTTATGAATATACTGGAGGCCAGTGGTATACAGCATCAGACAACTGTGCCGTACAGCCCACAGCAAAACGGGTTGCTGAGCGTATGGACCGCACAATAGTGGAACAATCGCGCTATATGATTTTGAACGCAAGTGAAATTCGGGCCGAAGCTACGAATGCAGTACATAATATTGACCGTTCTGTTTGCTCTGCAATAAATGAAAACACACCTAAAGAAGTTTGGTCGGGAGTCAAACCCGATTTAAGTAGTAAGCGTGTTTTTGGTTCACGTGCTATCCGTAGAAATGGGATCCGAAGTCATAGGATTTTATATATGTTGATTATTGTGAGGACTCCAAAGCTTATAGGGTTTTGGACCCAGATGGGTAGCGTTTGGTGGTTTGGCCGTTTGGCCGTGAAATTTTTTGAAAGTGATTTTCAACACAGATTAGAAATTCTCAGCCAGAATCAATTCATAAATTTTTTGAAAAAGTAAGATAGTAAAAACAATGTTTATTTGGAAGAATTTTCGGGTAAAATTTAGTTTAGGTGGAAAATTTTTTTGACGATGTGCAGGAAACGGGGGTCTAAAACAGGTATCTATTTCACCAGAAAATTAATTTTTTTATGTAGCCAGCCTTTGGCCTTGATACTATTAACAACAACTTCGCTAACAAAAGCTTTACTGTATAGCATTAAAATTTCCCATTAAAATTCGAATAAAGTTATGTGCATTAATATAGTTATAAAGTTAGATGCAGAAGCAACTAAATAGCATTCCTACCATGTTTCATCAAAATATACTCAGTAGTTTTCATTTTGTAGCTTTTAGCGCGCTAAACTAAAAGCCACCTTAATGTCGATTTCCATGCTGGCATACATGTCGCGCATATGCTACCCTTAACTAGGGTTTCTGTTCCATTGACAAAACATGCAAGCATGTAAAAGTTTGTCGTTCCCTTCTGAATATGTTACACGATAAAGTGTGAAAATGTGCCATGTATAGCACTTTTTTACATCTGCATCGCAATACATTTTTATATTGGATTTTCGATTTTTCCTGGCTATTACGACATTACATTACTTCAAGCCACTAGCATTTACTGCAAAAAATTTGCAAAATGGTTTGTGCACATACTCAATATATGCAAAAATCATGAAATGCGCGAAAAATTTTAAAGTATCAGTAATCGGTTTCAAAAAGTTTTTAACACATGTAAGCAATTGTAAAATTGTTTCTTCCTTTTGCAAATTTTTCGCAAATTTTCTTGCATTTTCACCAAATTTGGTTTATTCAAAAGCTTTTCGATTTTGTAAACTATTTAAGATATACTTTAGCATTTTGCAAAATTTTCGCAAATTCTCACATTTTAGCAGCAGGTATTTACTTTTTATCGAATTTATAAATAATTTAATATCTCTTTCTTAGTTTTGCAAAATTTTTGCGAATTTTTGTGCTTTTTCATCGTATTTAGTAAATTGTTTGATTTTTTGGAACAGATGTCTTTTTTTATAACTGTTTATCGAATTCATAAAAATTTTAAATCTCTTCTTTTGCAAAATTGCAAATTTTCTTGCTTCTGCACCAAATTTGTTTTTTGCAAACGTTTGTCGATTTTATAAACTGTTTTAACATTTCGCATTTTAAAACCTAATTTAATATTGTTTGTATTATATCTTTAAATACATTGATGACTCTTCAAAATTTTGCACATTTTTCACTATTTGCCAATTTTACAATTGCTTATGTGTTAAAACTTTTGAAATCGATTACTGATTCTTTAAAATTTTCGCACATTTCATGATTTTTGCATATATTGAGTATGTGCACAAACCATTTGCAAATTTTGCAGTAAATGCTAGTGGCTTGAAGTAATGTAATGTCGTAATAGCCAGGAAAATCGAAAATCTAATATAAAAATGTATTGCAATGCAGATGTAAAAGTGCTATACATGGCACATTTTCACACTTTATTCGTGTAACATATTCAGAAAGGAAAACGACAAACTTTTACATGCTTGCATGTTTTGTCACAATGGAACAGAAACCCTAGTTAAGGGTAGCATAAGTGTGACATGTATGCCAGAATGGAAATCGACATTAGATTTTCGGTTTTTTCTGGCTATTACAACTTAACATTACTTCAAGCAACTACAATTTCTTGAAAAAATTTGCAAAATAGATTATGCACAATATATGCAAAAATCATGAAATCTGCGGAAAATGTTAAGAATCAGTAATAGATTTCAAATAGTTTTTAACAAATTTAAGCAATTGTAAAATTAAAAAATAGTGAAAATTGTGCAAAATTTTGAAGAGGCACCAATGTGAAAAACAGAAAATTCGATTACACAGTTACAAAATAGACACCTTCTGCAAAAACGCGAAAAAATTGTAATATTAAAAATTATATTTGTTCCATTGAAATGCATTAAATGAACACAGTTTTGAGGATTCATTGCGACATGACCAAAAATGTACGAGCATATTATACATGCTACATGTGTTATCAGCTTACTCGAAAATCAAAATAAAAATAATAATCGATTTGTAGAATTGAAGACTTGTATGATTGTTGTTAATAGCAAGTGGTCATTCAATGTCAGAAAATTGTTTCTTATTCGTTGCGTAGTGTGAATAGTGAAGTTATATAAAATAAAATAAACTGAGTCAGGGTACGATGCAGGCTCATAAATAATTGGTTCCGTACTTCATACTATGTGTATAGTTTACTTGTTGATGTACAGTGCTGCCACAACACCATCCTGTGAAAATTTCAGCTCTCTAGCATTTATAGTTCAAAAGTTACAGCTAATTTTTCTTAAAATGGGTCACCGTTGTATATCTATATTGTTGTTGTTCTTAGTATTTGCTGTTGTAGTGGCTAGATACAGCAACATTCTGTGCAAATTTGATATCTGTAACTCTAATAGTTCAAAAGTTACAGCTCATTTTTTCTTAAATGGGTACCTGTTGTATAGGGGCACCATTTTATTTTTATGTTTTTGTAGCGAATTGATACAACATTCTGTGCAAATTTTAGCTTTCTAGCTCTAATATTTCAAAAGTTGCAGCTAATTTTTATTAAAATGAGTTACCTGTTGTATGGGGCACCTCGTAGTTTTGTTGTTGTAGTTTTAGTATTTGTTGTTGTAGCGGCACGATACAACAACATTCTAATAAAATTTCAGCTTTACTAGCTCTTACCGTTCGGAGAATGGAGCCTGTGACGGACAGTATAGTCTCAACAATAAGGTTCCGATGTGTTTAAGTACAGCACTTTAAAATTGTAATATTTTTTCTTGGTAATTCAAT
>BGZK01004474.1:0-13443 GCA_005406025.1 Eumeta japonica | reverse complement strand
TTATATTGTTAACAATCCCTAAAATTACTATTATTATATTATTAAATCAAGAAAAATTATTTCTTTAATAATTTTTACAACTTATTTATCAATGAATGTGAATTAATCCGGCATGGAACAAAACTTGGGAACATTTTCGCGCTTCTGCTTTCCAGCATTTATGGCATTACGGCATATTTTCTCAAAATGGCCTTAATACTTATGAATTTCTGGTATGTAAAGTTTCCAACCAAGATCCAACAGATACAACTTTTTGTGAATTTCAGAGAAAAGAAAACAGCTAAAACTTACCATTCCAAATAAAAGAACAGATTTATATCACGCATGCAAGATTATTCAATCACCATGATTCACTCCTAACACGTCGTTTGCACACCTCTAGTACATAATGTGTAGGTGTATAAAAACCACACACATATTTTGGTTGCTGTAGAAGCTAAAAATTACAGTAACATATAATTATATTCTGTTTTGTTTTGTGGTTTCTAAATATTGTTTTAAAAAATTTTCCAAAGCTCTTGTATAACTAAAGTTTTTACAGAGAAAAAGAAGCTGAAATGAAAGAAAGAGCTGTTGTATTAAATTTTAATTTCACATGACCTTCTAAGATTGTGTTGATTGTTGTTGTTTTATTTTTTAAAGGCAAATACTTCAGTAAAAGGCATTAATGAGCTCATAAATTTTTGTGTACAATAGACTTTAATTAGCAGCAATATAATTTTAACTTATTCAACAAACTACATGCTCGTACATACATTCTTACATACATATGGACATACATATGTAAAATAGAAAATAATTTCGAAATCAATAAGGTATTATTTGAATAATTTAAGGAAAATATTTAATTTTTCTGGCTTTTGCATTGACTTTTAATGTTGTCTCTTTGCAAACAAGGGATTCTTTATGATGATTGCGTTCTAAAATGCAAAAGATTGAATTTTGCTGAAAAGAATTCACTTCTCTAAGATGAAATAAAGCACATATTCCGTTT
Organism: Eumeta japonica; assembly: GCA_005406025.1. Classification (NCBI taxonomy): domain Eukaryota; kingdom Metazoa; phylum Arthropoda; class Insecta; order Lepidoptera; family Psychidae; genus Eumeta; species Eumeta japonica. The sequence goes on along the minus strand of BGZK01004474.1, from coordinate 12,449 downwards.
AAATTTAAGTGGTACAGGATCTTCTAATTCAGCGATCCACAAAATCATAACCGTTGCGATAATTCTTGCGTTCTTTTATCGTCTACAAATACACCATAGATGCCAAATAAACTGGGCTGAAATCGTCTAATTTGCGAGAATAAATCGTCATTATTATTATTATTATTATTATTATTATTATTATTATTATTATTATTATTATTATTATTATTATTATTATTATTATTATTATTATTATTATTATTATTATTATTTTGTATCGGGCTTTTTCCTTCTATTAAGAAGGATTTTTGTGATTCTTAAAGAGACAAGAAAAGTAAATTTGAAGACTTATTGTCTGGGAATAACCTGATTGTTTCATATCTGCTATCACACTCATCAGCACCCTTTTGCTTCGAACTCCGGCGTCATCTAAATTTTGAGTTAAAATATTAGAAATAATCAGTTGATGGTGTATTTTACAGAAGGAATTGTAAAGATAAAGAAAAAATATACATATGAAACTTACAGGCAGTCAAACTCATTTCCTTCAAAATCAAGGAATGTGTTAAAGAAAATGCATTAATTTCTTTACGAAAGAAAATACATTATTTGTCCAATACACGTATCTTATATATTGAAGATAGAGATTTGTCTTTTCCTGTAAATGTTATGGCATTATAACTTGTAAAGACTGGGTGTGAACAAAACATTTTATATATTTCCTTAATTAGCTGTTATGTTGAGAAACTCTTCCAAATATGTATGTACATAAACAGATTAACATAGCATTTCACGATATACTTTTGCCTTTATAAACAAACACTAAATTAAAAGGTTTTTTGCTTGTCTGCAGAAACACAAAGAGTCTGCGGCAGGAATCAGACCCGCGACCTCGTGACTGTTGGACAGGAGTCCTATCCACTTAGCTAACGAGGCGCTGTATACCAATAGAATGGAAAACCATAATAAACTAATTTTATCACCTCACATATTTTTGCTCACGTTCCTACTGAAATTACGGTTATGAAACGGCTAGCTGTACCCCAGCTAATGTTGTTTTCTTTGTTTAAAATCTAATATCATTCATAACAGTAAAATTTATATAGAAATGACCTGCACCCTGAATAAAAGGTTTATTTATTAATTATTGAAAATTGCCAAATTGTAAACTAATAAAAAATGCTGAAAGGCAAAATTGTGATTTGTTAAAATCGTCAAAAGAGATCTTAAATTGTCAAAACAGAACTCAAATCGTCAATTGCGATTTTCAGCTCCCAAAATCGTCAAAATAACGATAAATCGTCAAATATGACATCTATGAAGTACACACGTATTGCAGAAATAAGAACCATCAAATCGTAGTCTCACTCGAGCACTAAAACCGATGGACATTGTTGTTGGAAATTAAGCGTTGCCATATGCAGGAAGTGAGATACCCAGCAATTCATACAGAAATTATCCTGGGAAATAAGAGTTCTGGTGAACAAAATTTTATGAAAGAATTATATTTGTTATCAAAAATTTTAATTATATATTTTCCTGAAGATGCTAACAAATTGTGCAAAAATTGAAAATAAATTATATAAAACATTTTTATATAAAAACAAGATCTGGAGCTGTAAAATTATTTTAAATATTATTTTATGATAATTATTGTACATCAAAAACAGGACATCTTAAAAATTTATTATTATGTTTGTGATTCGCATTCCATATATAACTTTATATCATTCTTTTACTACACAAAAACAAACTCCCTTATTTTTGATGCATTCTAAAGAAATTGGGGCATTGTAATGCAAAAGGTAGCAAAACTTAGCCTAGCAAGTCCTTGCAGCAAATGAAACAGTATTAAAAATGAAGCTGGTATTAATCATTTTCGTAGCACTTGTGTATGAAATTCAGGTGCAATTTACTGTAAACTGTAGCAAACTTTTAAGAGAAAAGAATGTATGGGAACGTTTAAGATAAAGTTCTTTTAGAGCCAATACATATATTTTATGAAAAGAAACGCTCATAAGCAATCACTCAACCAGCTTGTGATACCACACCTCCTTTTATGTCACGTGATCATCGGCACTCATTTCTTTATCTACGAATTTTTAAAGTCTCGAGGTAAACCCAGCTAATCAACAAACTGACACTTCTTAGTTAATAACATTGAAGGATATATTGTCGTCCACTAAATGCCATCACTTGCACTTTAAGATTTAAACTTTTTAGGTAGACAAGGTTTGTTTTTCATTTATAACCTGATCATTAATTGTGGCATTACTTTTAAACTACTGCACATTTCTTTTAGCTATAAAACATTTACTTGAATTTGCCATTTACGTGAATTTATAGTAAATGTTAACTTACGTTATTGAGTGCAAAAATTAAAATTGTCACTTTGTATTTCATAAAGCTGTTTTATTTATTTTGTAATGAACAGGATTTGAATTTCAGCAATTTGTGTAAAGTGCAACCAGACTACAGTTGTTTAATAGTATTTATTTTATATAAAAAGTATATTAATTTTCATTTGAGCAACTGTTTCAAAGTTAGCAAACAGGTTTTTCCCTAAACTATGAGTGGGATTGTGCAAAAACTCATCTCATGAGAGAAATAGATTGAAAAAGGAAAAACATTTGAAATGACAGATGTGAAATTGACTTACGTCAGCAACCGTCATTACGGCCTAATATGACGGTAGACCGAATCCACGTAGTGTGGCAAAACATTTCACACCACCACTGCTGGCATACTCGCAATTTGCTGCTCATAATTTTATAATAAATTATAAAGAGACGATTTGCTAAGGTGTTCTGACTCTCTCAATACTCGGAGTATTCCTTCATCGGGCTTCGTTCGATACTGGCACCATCTACCTTCCAATAACCTCTCAGAACAGTCTGTCGGTAGGCAACAGCACCTGAAGCTCATTTGCAGCCCCGCGAGTACATATTTCTCAGTATTCTATGTGCGATCAGAGTCTACAAAATCACTATATCTGATAACTATGTTGCAGCCGAATAGGTACTTCAACCAAAGTTGGCAGATCTTTTCCTTAAGAATCAAACTGGCGCTACCGATATGGCCTGGGCTGGAAGAACAATCCTACGCAAGGCCACATAGACATTCTATTCTCAGAAAATTTAGTTGCTAAGTCAACCGAGGCCCTCATAGCCCCGAAAGCAGAATGTCAAGTTGTTACGACTCACCCAGACAAAAGCTGCCCGCGAGGGGAACTTGAAATGACAGGAATATTTAAAGAAAATTATGAAAATAAAATAATACAGCAATCGGTTTGAAAATGTTAGCCGAGATTAAAAAATGTTTTAAATATGGTAACTTCAAAATATTGAAAAATTTTGTGTTTAAATCCAAGTAAACTCGTCTAAGAACTGTCATTTTAGTAACCTTTATTTTTGTACAATTTTCTGCCAAACCAATTATTCGATCCTTCCTCATATTAACCACGGAATTTTTTTTTATAAAAACTAAATAAAAATTGTAGGCTTTCCTCTTGCTTTTTTATTTGCTACAGTTTTTAACGTCAAATTTCCATGCAAAAAGAATGACACAACAAACCTTAATTACTTTATATCACCGAAATATGTGTGACTTGAAAAAATTATTCAAAACAGTATAAAGTTCATTCTCTACTTAACTGAACATTTTTTAAGATAAACTGTCATATTTGTTCTGTCAAATCGTACAATTGTGTAGAACATGGAGCTACGCTACTTTTTAAATTGACTCTGCAATCACCGAAAAACAAATGAAATATAAAACATATTGAAATAATAATACAAAAATTATAAATAAAAACTAGAAAAATAATAACAAAAATTGTATTAGAATTGGTTTCGAATACAGATCTAACGATTAAGATGAAAATTACTGCCTGTCCCACGATGTCACTCGATATCGATAATGATAATGATAAAATAACAACAAATAAAACAAATTAAAAACATTTGAAATTGTCCCTCTGAGATGACAAAAAATCGTCCAGGCAACAAGTACAACAAAGAGATAACAATTGGAAGTAATTAATACAAATTAAATATAGACAGAAAGTAAATCAAAGCTCTGGTGGTTCAGTTGTCTAAGCAGCACTACAAAACAGTGCATGTTAAATGAAGCCGGAGTTCGAAGCAAAAGGGTGCTGATGAGTATTATAGCAGATACGAAACAGCCAGCTTATTTATACCCAGCTAATAAGTTTTCAAATTTACATTTCTTGTGTTCTTAATTGAAAGAAAATAAGTGAAAATCTTAATAAACCGAACTTAATGAATCAGCCCGTTCATATTGAAATAATAATACAAAATTAGAAATAAAAAGCTAGTTCGGAAAAATAAACATATACAACTGATACTGAACAAACATCTTTTTTGCTTATCTGTAGAAAACACGTAGAGCCGGCGGCAGGAATCGAACCTGCGACCTCGTGACTTGCTGTTGGCATGCACTCAGCCATCGAGGCGGTCAAAGTTTATATGTATCTATATAATTTTCAAAACTATTACAAATTTTCCACTTTAAAATGAAAGAGATACTAAAGCACTGGATAACTACGCTTAGCCAAGGCCAACAATTATAATGTAAGCTACACTTTTACAGGTATTGTGTTACAATAATCGGCTCTGAAATATCGGCATTTTTCTTAAAGATCGATGTTATGATATATCAATATATTTTAACCATGCATGCCTATAAACCAACTTTAATAATTGCTGGTGCAAAAATTTAAATGCGCTATTAAAAGAGGATTAACAAAAGCAAAAAATATATATATATATATATATATATGTATACATATGTATAAACTAAAGTCAAGAGAAAAATTTTCGATACTGGGCCACTTAGAGTCGACATATAGTAAGCTGTGAGCGATCTCAAAAAAAAATTGTGCTTGTAATATGAGACTTTCCAATCAGGTTTCTTTTGTCACGCCTTTAAATTCAGTGCTTCTTATTTTCTGTGGTTGTGATTATTATTTATCTGATATCCCATAAACTGTATGTATTTTCGATGACTGATAAAATCCAAGACTCTCTGAGCATGCCCGTTTGTAGAAAACGCGATAAGCAAAAACTGCTTGATCCTCAAATTTTGGTACAGATATACAGTAGACTCGGGAAAACGTCAATACTCGTTTACGTCAACTCTTAATTTATTACATTGTGTACTATAAAACGTCAACCACACCACAAAGCTCCAAAACGTAAACTTTAAATAAAACAAAATTTTGCATCTAGCGACAGTTAAAATTAACAGTTATTTTATGAAATTATTTCCAAAATTTTTTTATGCTTGGTTTAGTCTAAAGCAGGGATTTTCAAACGACCGCACATGTGCGAATGCACTCTTATTATTGTAGAGAGCATAAGAGAAAAATTTGTATTTTTATCAAATAAGAGCATTAAACCAGGGCTGCCATTTTGATCAAAGACTATTTGTATGACCAGATTGTGTAGCCGTAAAATAAAATTGAAAAATTAAGCTCTTTTTGTAAGAATTTAACACTTTTCTTCAATAAAAAGTTTAAGCCTACAGTATATTGAATTGTTGACCATTGTCTTTTTAGCCTTACGGGCTTAAGCCTTTAATTTTCTTTTTATGTTTAAAGTCAATAAAACGTTATAAGCTACACTAACAATATGGCTTTTATAAAACTTTTTCATTTTTAATTTTCAATTCATAAACATCAACAATTTGTTAAACGTCAATAGCCGTGGTTTTAATTAGTTGACGTTTTCCCGAGTGCACTGTATCTTAAAGGTAAGAACACGTTAAGTAAATTGTCGAAATCGGACCAAGCAAAAAAAATTTGCGCAAGAAGAACCTCTGAAAATTTGTTAAGCAAATGACACATTTTAATGCCAAACGGGGTCCAGTGCCTAGAAAGTCAAGAAAATGCCACAGATAGCCGAGATATATCGGTAACTGATTTTCTAGAAATTGGACCTTGAAGGAATTGAGTATAATTTGGTAAAAAAAATGTGAGTGGTAATAAAACTCGATTATTTAAAATAAAATTTGCAAAAATTTTTGACATCGGTCGATATATGTACATATACTTTATATATATTATAAATCGATTTTTTAGAATTTACATCCGTAAACACACTAGACTATTTTTTGGTGCAAAACAGAAGAATGTGACAATAAAAAATCAGATAGAATAGAATTTCAGTTATTATAATTTGTAATTTTGACATCTATATAGTTGAAGATATACCAAAGATTCAATCCGTCCCAATATAACGAATGGAAATCACCATATTTAATGTGTACAAACTAAACTGGAAATATTTTAAAAGTTTATTGAAAAATGTTGCAAATATGTAAATCTAGTTTTATTCCACAAACAATTTAATATATTTAATTATATTTTCCTTTTCAGCTCAAGCACGATTTTTTCTTTCACTTTTATTCGTAAAACTTTTCGGAAATCTTTCTGTTTGTAATTCATAACTAGTTTTGTTGTCAAAATACTTCATTATGTCTATTTAATTTTCTGGCTTTGCAGGCTCTTGGCAAATATTTGGCCAACTTTGTAACATCCATTTGCAGCAACAAATAATGATGTAATGAAATATTAAAGAAATAATTTGTGATGTTTTGGCATATTTTTCATGCTGTGGCAAAGAAATCATTAGAAAATTAAAATAAGGGCCGTCAAATTTTGTAGTTCACAATGCGACGCCAGTAATTAAATTGACTACAATAAATAATTGGAAATAATTTAAAAGAATATTTTAAATAAAATACTAATAAAAAATTTTAAATAAATTTAACGCAACAAACAATAAAACGTTAGAATATGAAGTTTAAATTGTATGCTTATAAGTATTAGAAAATAGCAAACTCATTTTCAAACTTGTGTTTTAAACTTTGTCATTGTCTTTCATTTAAGCGTTCATTGTGTTGTAATTACAAATGTAAAGTCTAAAACGTGCTTTAAAGCTTATAATAAAGTTGTGTCATAAAAAGTGTTACTCTTCTAAAATTACAGTTAGTTTTAAAAGAACTTTGCTTGACGTTATTTGATAAACAAAAGCTGCATGCCTGTACTTGCAGCTAGTTAGTCCTCGTTCACACAATACAAATTTTCTTTTAACTGTTTTCTGTTGCTGGTAGGAAAGTAATAAATAAAGAAAAATCATTATGAATTATAATATAAATTTGAAGATTATATTTAATAAATAAAATGACTGTGTGACTATTTGTATGGGAGGTATTCGCAGACAGCTAAACTGCTAAATCGATCACTTTGAGGGCTTAGGGCTTATACTGTAATCAAGGCAAATTCACTGCAAGGTAAACTTAACAGCTCAGGTGATTGTCCTCTTCTTATGCGTTTTTCCACTATCAGGCTGTCAAAACTTAATGCTTTGTTTACAAAAATTTTCGCGCCAATTTTGATATAAATATTGTTGGTAAAAATACAGATTTTGTGTGAAAATTTGTGTGAATGTGTTTTTAATTTAATTTCTCGTAAGTGCAAGCAGCTGGCTCATCTAGGTGTAGTTAGATTTTAATATCCTCAGTAAGAATTCGCAACAACAAAACACATTGGATTCGCTTGTAATAATTGCTAATTGCTTTTATTATTCTAATTTTACTTTATTGGGAATGTTGCTTGCTGTAGATTCAACTATTTTTATGAAGTTGTTAAATTGTATTTATTTAATTGGAAGCTATAATATTTTATTATTTTATAAATATTAGTGGTATTATTAATAAAAAAAAAATTCCTGTTTATTAATTACTTATTAAACGAATTTCTATAATAAATTGAGTCAATTACGAGGCAGGCTCATACATAATAGGTTCCGTACTTCATACAATGTGTGTATAGAAAATTTACGTTGTAGCTTTGTTGTTGTTGTATAATGCTGCCACAACAACATCCTATGCAAATTTCAGCTCTCTTACATTTGTAGTTCAAAGATGCAGCTAATTTTTCTTAATATGGATCACCTGTTTTATGGGGCACCCTGTTATTTATTGTTTTTATTATTATATGTTGTTGTAGCGGCTTGATACAACAACGTCCTATGAAATTCAGCTCTCTAGCATTTATATTTCAAAAGTTACAGTTTCTTTTTCTTAATATGGATCACTTGTTGTATGGGGGCACCCTTTAGTTTTTATGTTGTTGTTGTAGCGGCTTGATACAACAACTTTCTATCCAATTTCAGTTCCGTAGCTCTATTAGTTCCAAAGTTACAACTCATTTTTCTTAAATTTGGGTACCTGTTGTGTGGGACACCCTTAGGTTTTGTTGTTTTAGCGGCTTGATACTACAACATAATGTGCAAATTTCAGCTCTCTAGCTCTAATAGTTCAAAAGTTACAGCTAATTTTTATTAAAATGAGTCACCTGTTGTATGGGGCACCTCATAGCTTTTATGTTGTTGTTGTTTAGTTTCGTGAGAATGTTCAGCTTACTAGTTCTTACCGTTTCAGAGAATGGAGCCTGTGATGGACAGGCGGATAGACGGTCGGACGAATGGACGGTGTAGTCTCAAGCAATAGTATGTTTTTTAAGTACGGAACCCTCAAAACTAGAAAATTTTTTTTGAAAATAGTACCATAAAAATTTATTTAATTTAGTATAATTTAAATTCTTTTTATTTGAAACTAAAAGGCTTCTTGTAATTTTGCCGAATGAGAATCTGAATTGATTTCAAGGCTTAATGTAGCATTTGAAATAGCGAGATTTATTTAAAAAGACAATTTGGCTTCATACGCTATTCAAGTTAATTTAGCCATATTTTTTAATGACTTACAAAAACATTTTTTACTAAAAACAATTTCAACTTTTTTGATGTTATAATAATGAATTCATTTAATATGTTAAATAAATTTAACGTGATTTTAATCAACATTTTTCAGGTTAATTCTACATTGAAATTTTTTTCGTATGCGCATAAAACCTTGTTGAATATAATGTTCAAACATTTACTTCATATTCTATTATTTCAATTGAAATAATGAGAATATAAAAAACATTTAAACATTTTCAAAGACAAAAACAACTTTTTTTGTAATGCTACTGTATTTACTTTTCTTAGCAACTTTCGAGTCTACTGACGAGCTGGAGTAGTATCAACAAAATGTCAGCAGCATATAGACATGCTGAAAGACTAGGCTCGTCAGGTCTTTTGACCCAAAATAATAAATTTAAAATAAAATTGCTTAATGCTTGAATAAATCATTTTGAATTATTGATTATTTTATTTTATTTAAAATAAATATTAATATTAAATAAAACAAAATTATTTTGGAATTTGTGAGTTGTTGTTACAATAAATTAAGGAAGTTTTTTGTATTATTTAAATTTTATTGTTTTTAGAACCTAAAACTTTTTTTATAATTTAAATGAATTACTCTGAATAGCACTAAAATAACTACAAGCTTCGACCGAAAATAGAGGACCACACTTGGCATTCTGGGTTTTATTTTAAGGTTCGGTTAATGTTACCCAGCTCTGATATATTCTTAATCTTAATCGGTATAAGAAATCATGTGATCTTTACATTTTAGGTAAAAACTATGTTCAGTAAATTTATGTAAAATATTGCGGTGAATATTTTTGTGGAACATCTTAACCCCCTATCTCCCATTCTATGGGTCTTTTTGTCCATCTTGTTTTTAAAGAACAGGACAACAGAAATTTAAATAGTTTATAGTATTTATTCAGTCATAATTATCAACGTTTATAACTTACAAATAAGATAAAAAAAAAACACTTCAATTACATTCAGTAGCATACTGCTGAAATACATAAATTTTCTTAAATCATAACTATTTTATACGTAATTAAATATGCCAAGGGTTATTATTATCTTTTACTTTCTTGCAAAGATACCAAAACAAAATGTAATAAATTAACTAAGGCAAACAAAAATAAAAATTTTTGAATTTGTGAATCAAAGTAATACGAAAAATAAGAAAATGTAAATTGCTTCAAAACTTTTTATTAATATAGTTATATACATACATATTTACATACATATATTTGCGCGAAATTCGAGAAAACTTTATTATGGCCTACATTTCGTAAGCGAAACAAAATGTAAATAAATCTTAATTTTGAGACAAACAATTATTAGATGATACTTAAATTGGAGACAGATTTCTTTTTTCTTCCACTTCGACTATTCTTATCATTTGAAACTAGTATTCCCAAAAGTTTTGCAATGTAAAGGTCCACTTTTCTGATATTGTCCTGATTTATTTAGTTCTTTTAAGCGACGATTCTCTATATAATATTCCTAAAATAACTTTGCATTTATTTTATTTGCCCTAAAATCAGATAACCAAGGTAACGTACCATAAGGTTGTGGTGATGATGGAGTAATAACGCGTAACTTTTTATAGAGGTATAGGAATTTAAGTTGGCATTACTTTTAAAAATGGCGGCTGATTTAACAGCTGTTAAGTTATTTATTCTCAGTTTGGTTTTGCAATTCATCATGAATAGACGCACGCCTGAACAACGCTTGCGTAGATTCAATTTTGTTTAGCGATGAAGTGCACTACTTGTTCAATGACATTTGGAGTGAAGGTAATCCTCAGTGTATGTCCAAACACCGTTATATCCAGAAAAACTCACTGTTTGGTGCACTTTACGGGCTAGTGGAATCATTGGTCCGTAGATACTTTTTTAAAAAGGATGTTAGCCAGAACATTACAGTCAATGGTGATCGGTATAGAGCCATGATTACTAACTTTTTCATTCGTTAATTGAGTAGCCATGATGTCCGGGTAATGGCTTCAACAAGACGGCGCAACATGTCACACAGCTCGTGCCACAATAAATTTATTGAAAGACACGTTGGTGACCGCCTAATTTCACGTTTTGGACCTGTGCATTGGCCTCCAAGATCTTGTGATTTAACACCGCCAGACTACTTTCTGTGGGTTTTGTAAAGTCATTGGTCTATGCGGATAAGCCACAAACGCTTTACCAATTTGGAAAACAACATTCGCCGTGTTACTGCCTATATACTGCCAGAAATGTCGGAAAAAGTCATCGAAAATTTAACGTCCGGTTAGGACTACATCCGCGCCAGCCGTGGCGGTCATATGCCAGAAATCATATTGAAAAAGTAATGCCGCAAGATTATCTTTCGGATAAATAAAATTCATGTCAATCGAATAATCCATCATTGTTTTATTGCAGCTTAAACTTCTATACCTCTATAAAAAACACCCTTAACAAAACTTGTATAGTACGAGCTCCAGACCAAGTTATATTTACAGAGCCTGGTCTATTGATTTTACTGGATTCGCTACATTTCGTAAAATTCCGAACTTCCGGTGACAAAGCCGTGCAATATTCCAGCTTAGTTAACGGCAGTTGCTTTTAACAACCACCAAACTGCAGAAACACCCAGAGCTTGCAGGAATCGAACCATAAACCTCGTGGCTATTGATCAGGTGTTCTCTCCGCTTAACCATCAGGCGCTCAAGCGACATCCTCGATACAAATACCAATTCCTGTTCTGCTCTCTAGCTCTGGACTTATCTGTGGAGCAGCAAGATTTCGTGGGGTTCTGGCTCATCAGCTCGGTCAATCTGGGTGAAGACCGGAAAGCAATATTTCGCATTTAGCCTCTTGTCCAGCTTCTGGTATACGATCTGACATTTGGATAGACTGGCCTATAGCTATCCATGTACCTAATGATATACTTTACCTTGTATTCCTGCATGATTTACTTTTCGATGCACCTGCATCGATTACGAATTTTAACGGGCTCAAGAGAATTTTAATGGGCGGGATCTTTGTATTTTCTGTGTGACCTTAATATCACACTTGTGTTCCATTAATGCCCACCAGACTTTAGAAATGCAATGCAATAGCGGTCCTTATAACTATTTTGTATAGCAGGTGCCCTGCCGTAGAACTCAATCTTCGTTTGAGTTAACAGATTGACCAATTGACATATGTTTTTAACTTTACTTCCAACGTTAGAATTACAAAGAACTCTGAAAGTAATATTAGTCTTTCTAACTCTCTTAGTTTGTTATCACAAGTATGAGAGAACCAGAAACGATATATATCGATATCAGAGTCTTTAACAATTTTACGTTACTAGCTTTAAACATGAATATGACAAATATGGGATGTAATATATTGCTATGGGTATCTTTTGAACCAACCTGGCGAGAATAGTATTATTTGATATAGCTTTCACATGCACTGCAACAAATTATATGACTCCTTAAATTAAAATTAAATTTTCAATTTTGTCTGAATCTCCATCTCTAAATTTTATCAAATATTTACAATAATATTGTAAAATGGTCTTTCATTAAATATCTCTAAGTGTATGAAAATTCGCATGAAGTATTAATTTATTCTGCTTACCAATTTCTAGCATATTTATGGGGAATTTAATTTCTAAAAACTTTCTTTTATTGTTTTATAATTTAAATAAACTCTATAAAATTAACTCCTG
>BGZK01004473.1:0-13458 GCA_005406025.1 Eumeta japonica | reverse complement strand
AGAAATTTCAATTCCATTAATGCCAAATTCGCAATGCTAAAGAACTACGAATATGTTTTTCAGTTTGTGCGTTTTTCGAGGAATTAGTAAAATTATTTATATCTACAAATCCTACTACTCCAAACGCTACTTGATTTTGAAAATAATAAACAAGGAAAACAATATGCATTCTATTATGTTTACAACTGCCAGTCAACCAAGTAAATTTTTCGTAAAAATTGAAACGTGGAAATGCTTACAAAACCATCTTTACGTTTATAATCTATTTTCATATTAGGTTTAGCACGATCTAACTCGATAATTTTCTGTTTTGCTGAAAACGTTAAGTTAATTTGAAAAAAAGTAGTGCAGCATTCAATTGCTAAGAGTGCCATTATAAAATCGAAAATAGAAAAACACTTACTGAATAAATAGAATAACAATCAATTCGTCTTAAATACACACTACACTAACTCGTATTATATAAATTCAATTACACTCACAACGTTTCTATACTTAATTCGACACGGGAATGATGCTATATGCAAAACCGTTTTTATTCGGGTATAATCGGAAATCTCCGCTGATCGAAACGTATACATAATAACATATATCTACAAGAATCCGCAACCGAATATAACACCTAAGGTTCACGTTAAAGGTGAAATTATGTTACACGAATTACAATTGCGTCATTTTGTGGAAGCGAAACTCGCGATAAACCGAGTTATGAAGCTCCGTTCCCGCTCGACCGCGGTTGCGCATGGCTCGAGGCGTCGCCATAATGCTATAATACAACTGAATATGGAAGACTCAGCATTTCACTGATTACGACGATTGCGAAACATTCTGAATGGTCGTCTAAATAAGCCCGGTTGCTTTCGAGTTATTTGAAGTGTTTTATAGGGCTTACGTTACTAACGTAAGAAGGATATTATTTACAACAATTATTGAAAATTAAAAATAATTTTAAGTGTCTGTATACTAAAAGCAATAATTTATTTATTTATGAATTATGCATATTAAATATTTTATGAAAGGGGAAGATAAGAATCGAGTTCTTAGAAGCCGTCGCCCCTAGTACCTTACCATAGATGCAAAGCTATTAATTTGTTTTATAATTTTTATCATTTCCTTCCATAATTTCTTAATTACTAGGTCTCTCAATTTTCTTAAATAACTTTATATTTAAAGAAACTACTTACGGTACGTACCTATTATTTTGTTCACTCTGTTGTTTCAATGGAACCTTATCTCAAACAGCCTAAAACTTTACAAACTCGGTTACAATATCAACAGCACGTACCTACATAACTTGCACAATGAAATTATCCAACTTCGTCAATACATATTCAGGAATTGTGATAAAGTACGGAAGCTATCGTAGCACGTCCATAGACAACACGATATGGAACTTATTATATTTATATAATAATAGCATAAATGAATAATTTAAGCAACCTTTAATTTCAAAAACTCATCACAAACGTACGTATCTCCCCAATTTTTCGTAGCGGAAACCCTCTTAGTTACTCGACACCGTGGGACGTCTATTTGAATCTAGTCAGAATATCACCGACTCCCACCACCATAATAGACACCATATTGCCTATATGCCAGGATCATGAATATAATTTCGCATACCCCTGCGCCCGATGGCACAGAATGATAAGACCTCCTTCCGATTAGGGATCAGCTTCCATAAAATTCATGCCCGCCCATATGCCACCAACGATAACGTTACAAATTATTCCGCTATATCCTATCTGCTCCCGGCCCATCCTTGAGGTTCTACGTGGACATGAGCGCGTGCCTGCAGAGGCTTCAGTGTACCATGACAAAATAACCCAACACCAACCACGTCTCCAGTTCCCCTGGGTACGCTGATTCCGGGCTACTACTGATCCCCATGTCAGCACAAGACGATAACCCGTGTGGAGGCTCGTAAGCAATCGTAAAAAACTCGAAACTGATTTTTAGTTTCTTAAGCTTTTTTCATTTAAAATTTACAAGACGGAATTCAATTGCGTTTGATTTTAGTCATTGATAGATAAACTATTTAAATTTTATTTACATATAGAGTGTATTGCGATGATAAAACTTTATAGAAAATAAAACAAAAGTTAATGTGAGGTCGTGGACTCCCATTAGGAATGAATTTTTTTCAATACAAAATAAAGGAAAGGATAAAATTAAAAAGTTTTATTTAGTACTTTAGTAAAGATATTTATTTATTAAAAATTAGTTTATAAATAGTGGTTTCTAATGAAATAAAAATACTAAATAATAAATTTCGAGAGAGAGAGAAAGTCGCATGGAGGGGGCATAACGCTTTCTCGTTATGTTACATTTCTACTAGTGAACTTCTGACGCAAGTCTAAGGAATTTCATTCCAAAAAAGACATTAAAAAATAACAATTACACCCAGTTCGATATGGGTTATGAGAGCTAGAACAGCTACTTAGTCACGCGTCTGTGTTATACCGGTTGCTTAAACATTCCGAAAACTTAAACATCAACTAATAGTCGTCGATAAATCCTTTTTTTATAAGGGAATTTATGCTAATTGTTTATAAATTACGATAAAACTGACATAAAATTTGAAATAATCTTCTTACTTTTAATTGTTTGTTTCATTTCATACCCAATCATAACCGGATTATTATAAACAATAAAGTATTTGATTTACCTAAAGTGACACTGAAGAATAAAAATTCGATCTTTATTATTTTTATCATAATTTTATAATTTTCATAGAATCTATGCTTCTACAATAACTAAAATTTGTGTCAGTGAGATAGCTCGGATCTACATAAATATCTTTAAAAAAAGACCGTGCAGTACAACTTCAATAAATTCGAAAGAAATCCTAATAAGATATTTATTTAAACCCATAGCATTCAAAACATGGCGAGACTTAGAAATAAAGTAAATAAAATACTCATAGTTTTTAAAACTAATCTTATGTAGTCGCAATAAAGTTAGAAAAAAGCGTACAAGACGTTATACATTTAACTCTATGCAAAAAGTACGATTACCCGCTCTAAGACGTCAACAACAACGTGTTTAATTTTGAAACAATGTATTTATTTTTTAAATTAAATTTTCAATTTCGGTGTAGGTCGCGCTTTCGGATTCTAGACCGCCGTCGAAATTTAAAGTAGAACCGGAATAGATATCATGAACAAGACTGGGAATTGGCCTAATGACTATAAATGAGATTAATATAAAAAATGAAGAATTTCATTAGATAGGATATATTATCTACACTGTCAGAGTCTATCTATACATATAAGCGAAATACCAATGACTGCTTCATCACGATAACTCCGAAGATATAGCTCCGATCGACTTGAAATTTCGTATAGTCATTCTTTTTGGGACTCAGACGCTGACTAAGAAGAGATTCTATGCAAATCCTATCAAAAATAATATTTTCATAATTTTATGTCTACGCGGGAGGAGCCGCGGACAAATCCTATTTCAAGAAAATAATGAAATAAGAAAGATATGAATTATAAAGTAGACTATTGCAAAACTAGTATATTTTAAAATACGAACGAACAGTTTTAGTCTAACAGTATCGATCTTTAAGTTAAACTATCACGGAAATTTAAAAATCGTACTACGGAAAAAACCAAAGTTCGTCTACCACCGATTACGTTATGATTTTGCACCGCTTATTGCGAACCAACATAATATGAAAATCAAAGCCGATTATTTAAATTAATTCAAAATAAATAGTAAAAATTACGTTTGGGCGTCTGTTTGATTCTTACACATATACAAAAAAAAAACATTTAAAGCTCATCGATGTTATACCTTTTTTCTCACCCGAACATACCCAACATCCGATCGCGATAAAGGACAACGCGCACCCGCCCGAGTAATTATAGAAAAAAAAATGTCCCTTTCACATCAATTCATTCCGCCCCCGTGAAAAATTTCACAGATGCTTAAAGAAATTGGCGGACGGGGGCGGGCCTTCGTGGACCCCCTCCTCGGAGTCGTCGGACAAGTTTTTTTTTCCTCATCGCGCCCGGGACGCGTCGAAGTAATTTTAGTGAATTAGATTTTTTCGTTCGTTGGCGCGGCGAGCGAAAAGGCCCGAACGAGAGGAGTCGATTGAATCTTTTAAGTGTTCATCGATTCATCACGTCGATCCGACGAACCAGTGAAGCTCGACGACTTTCGACCACGTCTGCGGCTTCGATCCTGAGTTATCTCGTCGCCGCAATCTGTGCAGTGAAATTACATTTGAAGCGATTTTTCGTGAACTCTTTCCCCACGAAATATATTTATGTATTGGCGAAAAATACTGGCTTATGAAGGCTCGCAGGATTTTTTTTTTGTGCGCATCCAGTAGGTACAGGAGTACAGAACGCGCTTAAATATGTGATTGTACAGAGCTTCTATAGTGCTTGGGACATGTTTGCAGAAATCCATCTGGGCAGCTTCTATGCTCATTACATAATAATATTTCCACACAATAAACTTCATTCTTAACTAGCTATGCGCGTGGCTCCGCTCGCATGGATCACATAACTCTTTGCATGACCGCGGTTCACTTAACGAGGTTGAGTCCGCATTTGTCGGTTTTTTAACACTCCTTACACCCTGGTGGATGTGACTATCAGCAATTTCTTGAGGATGTACCTGGTTGGCATGAAACCTACGTAGAAATTAACATTATAACGATTAGCGGACTAAGATAATTATAAAATTAACAATTGCTTAGGTGTTCGATATCTGTCAATCCTCTCCAATCAATATTCAATTCTTTGGATAAAGGCAGATTCGAGGGTCAGCGGTGGGTTGCAAGCTGCATGTTAATGCATGTTACAGGCAAGCAACTGAATTGTTGTTTGGGTTTTTTTATAAATGAAGTAGAATTTTTCTTGGGTATGTTAATTATGAGATAAATAATAATAAGGCAAATATTTTTGATTTAAACTTATTTTTAGATTTTTTTAGTATCTTTTTGTTTTCTAACTTGAAAAATGTAATTTAATTGTATCAAGGATTCTTTGTATACAACATTCTTCGTTTTTTTTTTAAATTCCGAGCCAAAGTGGCAAAAACCCATATAGTTTCGTCATGTCCGTTCGTACGTCCGTCTGCCCATTACAGGAATTTGACTAAAAAATTGCAAAATATATATTTATGAAGTTTATTGTATACATGTTTTGTATAAGCCGCTATATATTTTAGTAGTTTAATAACAAAAATAAATATTTATAAGGGGGACACATGTAACAAAACTGAAAAAAGTTATTTTCAGCAAACATCAACGTATGGCACATATATGGAGAGTTCTTTTAAAAATCCTTTCAGATGTGTAAGCAATTTTGATTAAGTGAATATTTTTGGAAATAATCGCTCTAAAAGTAGCGTAAATTGCGTCCCCCCCTTTATCTTTTTTTAATAGTATGCCCAAAAATATGAAAAAGTTTACAAAACTGACGCTTAATTTTTGTTGAACGTATTTACGTTCAACAAAAATTATTTAGAACATTATCGGATATACCGTTTTTGAATTATTGAAGAGAAACT
This sequence comes from Eumeta japonica, assembly GCA_005406025.1. Taxonomy (NCBI): domain Eukaryota; kingdom Metazoa; phylum Arthropoda; class Insecta; order Lepidoptera; family Psychidae; genus Eumeta; species Eumeta japonica. The sequence goes on along the minus strand of BGZK01004473.1, from coordinate 7,926 downwards.
GCGCTTCTCAATAAAAGGAGGTAAGTGCCATGAAAATACGCTCTTTTGCTACTGCCTTTTAGTTTACTCTATTCTAAGAATAATAGTCGACATATCGACTTGTTTGTCTAGTTATAGGTGACTAAAATGTTTAACTTATTATATTATGTGCGGAAAACATGAAAAAAAATCATTTCTTTGTAGTAATAAAGTTCAAGGCATTTCTTTGTAGTAACGGCTTCGGAACCCCACATTGAGCATGGTCCGACATGCCCTTGATCGGTTTTTTTTTAATGTGCGCAAGTCGATTCCTGCCGTCAACAGCTGAATGTATTTAAGATAAAACGCTTGTTGTATCATCCTTAGAAGGTAGACATACGCTTTCTCGGATCTTTTGCAGGTCTTTTAGATCTACATTACATAAGCACATTCATTTGGTATATCTCTAATGGTTAACTCAATGTAAGCCATTTCAGCGCCCGAAAATAAGACTCTTTTCTAACTTGATTCACATTCTTTTCAACTGCAACAAAATATGTCCTGTAACTCAATCAGATAACATAGTTATGAATTTAAAAAAAGATGTACATCTGATAAGTGGTTCTTAAAGGACAGACAGACAGAGAGAGATATTTCCGAATACATCAATATATACATATATATATATATATATATATATATATATATATATATATATATATATATATATATTACATATTGTATGTTGTAGAAGATTACATTTCAAGACGGTGATAATGCAATTTTTGCATTTTTCCCAATTCATACTGAACATTAGCAATTCCTTAATAACAAATGTAAATAAACTTATCGGTATACGTCAGTGATATATCTGTAAATACATCAATGTTCAAAAAATTAAATCATGTGTTTGTTCTCATTTTTATCGATATAATGAACTTAGATAGAAAATTGACGCTTGACATTGACAAACAAACGTTATATGTTACCTGAAACTTGCCATAATACATCAAAATAAAACTCATTCAAATCAGTTAAGCCGTTTGTGAAATTAGCGTGTGCAAACGCATAGAAAAACAACAGTCCGTAGTATCCTTATATGAAGGATTAATGCTTCTACGCATTATTTATAACTAGTTTGAAATGATCTGAAATTTGAAAAGCAACACAATCTGAAAAAATAAAGTCTCGACCGTTTCGGGATCATTCGATTCGTTTATGCGATGGTGGCGTCCCTTATCGGCTAAGCGGATAACTTACCCTATTTGTTTTATAATAACGAAACTTGTCAGAGTTCAAACGCTCCGGGATAAATGAAATCGAAATTGGGTAAAGTTGGACGACCGCACTTCGACCCTTCTGAATATTTATTATTAGTAAATAACACGGCAAAGTTTAAAATTACACTCGAAGTCGTTTCAAGGGTTAAGCAATGTCCAAGTTGTTAATTCAAATATTAAATTATAATAGAGATGAAGTACCGATTTAAAATAAATAACAATTTAACGTCTGCTTTACCCAGAGGAGCCGGGTCAGCATCGACGAGCACGTAGGATTACGACGCAGAACACAGATTTTGAAGTTTTCATTTGTATACGTTTGAAATTTCGATATTAAAGGAGTTTAAATATTTTGAATTCTACATAATTTCTGGTCCTCCGAAATTCAAATTCAAATTAAATTGAAAATGTCTTTATTTCATAGGTTATAAAATAGCACTTACATCATAATTTAATGCGAACTTACACCTTACGGCTCGTTCGGGAGGCAGTTTTCCCAATATATGTAAAATGTAAAATTTAAATAAAAAAACACTCTGTGTCCTAATTTAGGCGCATGAGAGTTATACTTTTGGCGTAATTAAAAAATGTTTTTAATTGGTTGCAAGTAATAAATTAAAATGTAATAGTAAATGGACTGGTATGAGATAGTCAATACGATTGATATAGTTTAACTTAAATTTGAAAATTTCAAAACGAAGATTTATTTTTTTATACAAAAGTATGTGACACCAATTTCATCTTTTATTTAAAATTATAACAATTATTAAGTGAAAAATTGGAATATGTCAACGTTATTTCTTTGTCATCTCAGTTTTAGAATCAGTAACACAAACTCAGGACTAAGGTCACTGAACTGCTAATCACTTCCTATATCTGCTCGAGTGGATTTGAAAATCTGCGGTCAAAAATTTCCTTCTAATACTGATTCAAACGAGCTCAATTTCGAAATTCTAAGATCATCACCACCAAGATATGTTCCGAAGGTTACAGTATCTCAGAAGGGGAGAGGACATTGATATGGCAGTAGGGGGTAAAGGGGTGAGGTGGAGAGTATACTCCTCGAGGGTGTATGGTCACCTACATGGTGACCTAGGTATATATATATATATATATAAATGGAAAAATAAATATAAAATAAGGGTATAGTACATAAGGTGCCATACTAATATAAAGATGAGCGAAAGAGGGAAACCTTATTTACTGATCAGTTATTAGTGATCTGAATTTGCTCGCTAAACCGCTTGCGGGCACTTCATACTGTTGAGATTTCGTGTCACTCCGACAAAATTCACTCATCGTTTTTTATAACGCCCCAAAAGAATTGTAACTTCAATATTCAAAACATTTTATAAAATCTGTTCCTGCCACTGAAAAGTTGATTATCTTCATTTCCGTAAATATTTAGAGGTATATCGTTATATACAGTTCATATCACATAATGCCATTTGTTGTTGAAAAACAATGCCATAGGAACAAGGTGATTGACTTAAAATTCCACGAAGCGCGCTAAATAGAGCAACATTTAAAAAAAATTATATCGTCTTTCTAGAGGAGACACCTTTTGGAAAAACTTGTAAAACAAACTTTTTGCGATAGAACTATTTTGGAGACAGCCATTTATATATAATAATTGCCTCTAAAGCAATAAGATGAATAAGCGGCGAATAGCTTTTCTGTTTTTCCAAATATTTACGAAGTATTGCTTGAAAGAAAGGCGTGAGCGCTATGCACATTACTCGTAAAATGTGTTTGAGAATATCATAAATCTTGTAATAATACAGACTATAAGCTATTTTTCCAGTTTTTTATCTATTCGTGGATTCAATTTCGTAAATAAAGACACTCGCACGCAGTAATACAAGACTATAGCAACGTAGTCAATTCCGAACTCATTTTTTCTACTTTTAATAGCTTACTGAAATATTAATTGTTGCTTGCTTTAAACAATACAGGAAGTCATTATGAGTCTGTTGAAGCAGTTCCACTTTGTCCGGTTAGAGGAATACATTCAAACACGATGTGGAATTATATACAAATGTAGTAGTGGATTGTAGACCTACAAAAATACAATACGAAGGGGGGATGATCTGATTTCGTTCAGTATATCTTCCAGTTTAGAAATATTTTTGATTTCTCCTATCGATTCACGGATACCTCGTCGTAAGCGGCAAGTAGTGTAGCGCATAAAGGCATGATTTACGACATCTCACGATATTCTCCTCCGTCACCGGTGGCATCGCGCGCCGACTCCTCACGACGAAATCAGAAAACACGAGGCGGTCACCGGCAGAAACTGGTGGCGCTCGGAGGAAATGGAATGTATATGTTCGAGAGATAGGTGTCGTGTCCTAACACAACAAACCCTGAGGATTTCGAGCGTGAAGAGGGCGAAATTTTCCGCTCTCTATACGCGCCGGTCGTTCGGCGGGAGTTTAGCCCGTGACGTGAGATGGATTTAGGCCTCAGAGATCGCAGGAGGCTACGTGCTTGCGTGTGAATTGTTATAGTGTTCATCGATAAATATAATATTGCAGACATCAGTTAACTATCCTATACGCTTTTGCAGTAAATACTTAATCTGTTTTAGTAGAATGTACTTGCATTTATTATGCTAAGCGAAATGAAATATTAAAATTAATTCCACTATGTAAAATAGTTGTCTTTTAATACAATAATACATATTTTATTTGATGGTTCATGACAGTTAAAAATAAACGCTTAACGGAAATTAGTTAATTAAAAAAAAACAATCATTTTTATTGTTAAGCTGGCTCCCCGAATTTTTACTTTTGTATTTTTTTTTCTTATAAATAGCATAACAAATGTTTGACAGTTAATAACATTAAGAATTTATTATTTGACAGTTAGTAGTTAAAATAAAAATGACTTTTTTTTATTTCATAGATCTACATAATTTCAAATACCATAAAAAGTAATATTGATAAATCAATAACAAGATACTTAAAAATTTTTGACAGAATGAAATGATCGGGTGACGATGAGCCAAATACGTTCTTTTGCTTCTTTTGAACTTAGTCGCTTATCAATCAAATGACGATAAATGTCATTTAAAAATTCACCTTTGACGGTCATTAGTTTCAGTAAAATACATATTTTTTATTCTGTACTTAATTCAATATTTAATAAATATGGTTAATTTATAAAAATGAACACAAGAGTCTCTTTAAAATTATCAAAGTTATTGTTATTAATTATTTTTCATTAGATTTAATTTCATTTTTGCCTTTAAAATATTCAAGTACTATAAAATTGAACAGTCGAGTATAATAACACAATATGAAAATTTGAATTCACTATAATATAGATCAAATTTACATTAATAAAATTTGATCTTTCAAAAATATTTATTTAATAAAAATAAATTCGTATTTATATTGGTCCTATATAAACCGCTTATTTCATTATTTTAACGAAAGTTTTTTTTTCAGTGTGTCATAAACCAATACATAATAAATAAACGTAAACCAAATAGATGGTCAGAACTAATGAAATTTAATTGTATATTCCTATATTAATATTCCCTTTGATTGTATAAATGTAAATAGATGGAGACTATTTGCATATAGACTTTAAGACTAAGACCGCAGACACTTTCGGAGGAACGTAATAGAAATCAATATCGGCACTGAGACAAGAGATTTGCATAAACGTCGAACACGTAGCAGGGAGCTAGGGTTGTCAACAACTCCATGCATATGTAATAATCTAAATAGGTATGAGTTTGTGTCCTAAGATGTAGTAAAATTATTTCACTTCATGTGATTACAACATCGATGACAAAGAAACTAACCTCGTCCACTACAGATGAAATTAATGTTTCCAACGAGGCAAAAATAAAAGTTATAATTGGATGTTTTATAGCTCTATACATTTTCATGATTAATGTAAACTGATGTTTCACGAAATAAAGGACAGACGCAAAACTAAAGGAACACAGAAGAGCCCTTGATTACCTACAAAACATCAGGACTGTTTAAATTTCGTCGGTTCTGTTGCTAGCTTCGTATTCTCAAAGGTTTCCTTCGTTTCAGACGATAAGAGACGCTTAATTGAATCATAATTGCTTTTCATTGAACTCAACAAAAACTCTCCGCTGGATGGGCATTCGAAAAATCGTGTCCCATTAAATTACGATTCCAGGGATTCGGCAATAACTTATTTTTAGACAGAATCACGAGAAAACCGTTTATTAAAGATTATTGGTTTAGCGAATATTGAAGAGTAGAAGATAAAACGGCATCGGATCTTCTGTAGACAACTGTCCCTATTGAAGTAGCCACATTTTGTGACGTTGATGCTTTTCTGTAAAGTCCAAATAAGCTAAAGGACTACCTGATCTTATACAGATATATGTTATTGTTGAAATATATAGATTTTGCATTGTATTATTAATAGTTTCTATTTATTACATGAGGAAGAAAAAAATCCTGACAGATAACTGTTAAGTGACTATAGTTTGTTTTATATTACACATCCCTTTCAGTAATTCTATAAATATAAAGAGTAAACTGTCTGACTGGTATATCGACGCAAAACTCAAACTACTAGGTCTAGAAACTTCAAATTTTACAGAGAGATATTATAACGATGGCAAGCACTAAGAAATAATTCTAATAAATTCAACCAATAAAATAATGAAAATGGTGAAATAACGTTGTATGGAAAATTGGAACCGTTTAGCTACATATGTCAAACTTGACATTTTAGTTATTTATGGAAATAAAGTATAAAAATACATACGTAGTTTTATTAATTAACCCTGAAAGGGATGAAATGCAGGGATGAAATATTGTATGAATAATCGATGCTGATAAAGCTATTTATATCAAAATTCATGTTTTAACTAATCATTACTAATAAAAATAATAACACGCATCGTTTTAAAAATAAACATTAAAAGCTGCAATTAGGGTTGAAATTTTATAAAAAAAATTATTTTGGCTGCGTCGTGTCTACGACACGCTATATACGTAATAACGTGTATTAGGGTTGTGGGTACGTAATGAATATTATTTTCATTGTGTTAATTATGTATTTCATTATTTATGCTTACTAAATTCCATTGGATTTCGTGTAGTTATAAACTTAGTAGTGAAACCTGTTTAGCTGCTGTTATATCACGCTGGACTCTATAGAGAATAAGTGCGAACACCTATACATTCAAATGTGTCTTTAATAATCGGTGTTCGCACTTAATTGATGTCTATAGAGTCCAGAGTTGATATAAAAGCGATTACATCATCCCCTATATAGCCTCTATCGACCCAGCCACAGGTGTATTATGTCGTCGTTAATTTGCTCGGCGCCTTCATTCTTTTACGTCTCATGGAGTTATGTAGTGCTTTATGCATATGCCTGGATTGTTCTCGAGAAGCCCGTTTCAACCGTATACCATTTTGATATTTTAATTTGGTTTTTACGATTATAGGCTTATATTGCATTGTTTATTCTAATTTTTTCTTTATCTCTTATATATATATATTTACAACTTTTTCACTAATATTTTATATATGCCATCATTAACTTTTCACAAGAGCTGATGATTAAAACTCAACGAGGATCATCGTGAATTCAATGACACAAAATTTATACTAAAAGAATTTTGTGACGCAGCGAAACAACCTCAAAATATCGGAAATGGAATTAAAAGTCAAGACCGAGATCGAAATTCAAAATCAGACCAAGGTCAAAATAAAGTGCGGGATCTAAATTAGGATCAAAAGTGATCGTAAACGGTTGAAGAAGCAGTACTAAGATCAAAATTTAAAGCGAGATCAGGATCTAAAATGGATTGGAACATCCTCAGTTCAAAGACCGGAGTCGAAATCCAGTCGAAAATGAAAGAAATTGACATACAGCAGAACCGGGACCAGAATCGAGAACGGATAGGGGATGTACGAGATGAAGAAATATTTTTTGTCTACGCGGACAGAGCAGCGGGCAAAAGTTAGTTTTATAAAGAAAATAATACGGTATCTGATCCTCGTATAGACAATTAACAATAGCAGTAGCTACATTTTGCTTTGCGTTATTACTATTTTCCCTGAATCAATTAAATAAGATGTAAGGCTTTTTGAACTAATAACGACAGCTGTTAAAGTGACAACATGTTACATATTATTAATACTTTTGGTATTTTTGATTTAAGTTCTCTGATCTGTTGAACTTCACTTAGATATTATGCATTACATACTATTAATAATTATTAATAGTATGTAATGTAATTAACTTTTATACCCTAGGTATATTATTGTATACCATTTAGATGATTTTGTACACAAAGCCTCTTAAAGTAGCTATGTTGCATTGTCTATGGTTATAAATTTGTAGCTACCACAAAATCTTGTTGAGATATTACCAACAAAAAAGTTCGTTGCGGACATAACATCTGGCAGAACGATTAGAAACTTTATTTCTTTTACGTATTAAGATTGATTGCGCACTTGCTGCCCGATCAATCGATTTGTATGTCGAGAAAAATTAGATAATCCGGGGTTGTCTGAGCCTGCAGTTGTAAAATTTAATTAATATTTGTAAATAATTTATAAACTAGGTGAAAATACGATCAGACAACACAGTGTTTCAGTGTTGAATGCTATGTAAGTGGGTTGATGAGTGTTCGTGTTAACAACGATTTTAAAGTCAATCTCAAACTGACAACACA
>BGZK01004472.1:0-13471 GCA_005406025.1 Eumeta japonica | reverse complement strand
CCTGTCTCTACTCAGTGTTTTATGAGCGACAGACATATACTGTTGATTGTGAGTATATAACCTAAAACTATCGCCATTTTGAAAGTGATTAAAAAATATCATGAAACACAAAAGATGATCCTCGGAACATTACAGAAACTCTTTAACGTAGGTAAGTTTAATAATGTAATACGATTATATTATTAACGATATATATTCAAAACCTCATTAAATCTTTAAATTTACTTTCAAAATAAAAACCCAACGGCTCTATGGACGCGCATATATGTATATATATTTACACACTGTTTATGATTATTATAAAAATCTAACCACCAAGCACCTTTCTCTCTCTCTCTCTCTTTTACGTATTAACGTGTAAAAATTTCGTTGCTTATTATAACTACCATAAGCTAATTATTACTTTTATAGGATTAAATAATGATACTAATAATGTACATACACGAAATTCTAATGTACATATTCAAGAGTAGTAACTAAGAATAAAATATATTTTATAATCAATAAAAGATTTTATTAATAAATAACCTTTCCTTACATTAATATACATAAAATTTAAGTTACAACCTAAGCTTTCTTCAAGTTAAACCAAATTTTAATATTAAATATTTCAACTTTGATTAATTTATCACTTCTGTCGGACGTCCCTGAGACGCGCATACGTGTTTTATTACTTATTTTTTCGCTGATAAAGGGTCCGCTAATGAAGTGATAGACAAAACTTTCATCTGAGCTGCAAAGCCTTACAAACGGATAAATAGATACTAGGTATCTCTGTCCGTTTTGTAAGCCTGTAACTCAAGCTCTGCTATCTTCTATCTTACAGATAGATAGACAAACGTTGTGATTTACAAGACTGTTCACAATTAAGTGATATGTCTTTAAAAATTTCAAATGGCATTGAATTTGTCAGTGACATGTAATAAAGAACGACGCACGTATTGAGGTTGATATTTAAGACATAAAGGGTTCATGTAACAAGACGACATGGGCGCCATCTGTTAGGGATGCAAAGATTTTTCAATTTAATACTCTATTAATTTATGAAGATGTTTTGAATCAGGTTTTCACTTTGTACACATTTTGGGAAATCGTGAAAAATTTAATGATTCATAGAAACATATTAAAATCGCATTTTAATGAGTTTGTATTGACTATTTGTTAAATGTTTTATTAATTAATTGTTTTATTAACTTATGGCCATTGTTCAGAGTATATTAATTAAACCTATTTTATATTCTTCTGATAATGGAAAAACCTTATCATCATTGCTTTTGGATATAGTATTATATATTATTTATATATGAATAAAGTTTTTATATGGGTAATTTAATTGGCATGGCTCTCATGCATTTCGTGTTTAAGCAATAGTCTTTGATATTTGGTCAACTATTTTTAAAGTCATGATATATTCAAGTCATGAAATTTCTTCAAATAGAAATAAATACTTGAAATTTCTTCAAATAGAAATAAATACTTGTAATTTCCATTATGTCTGCTGCCATAACTTCATCCAATGTTACTCTATGCAAAATAAGAAGAAACTCTCACGTTTAATTGATATTCTGGCGAAGGACGACACGATCCATCATCAGAACAACTCATATACAAAGTTTCAAGTACATACATAAAATACCATTAAAGATTTTCTCTAGGGGACGATACCACAGCATCGTCCTCTAGCGTTCGAAGATATGATCCATCGTCAGAACCATTAGTATGAAATATTTCAAGTCTCTACTGTTCACCGTTGAAGAGTTCCCTTGTAAGAATAAATAACCACCATTTAATCATCCTTTGGTGATCAAGGACATAATCCATCGTCAGAATCATTCGTACACAAAGTTTCAAGACTGTGCTATTCACTGTTAAAAGTTTACCTATAGAAGGAAACCATCACCGCTGCATCGTCTTCTAGCAATTGAGTACACGATCCATGATCAGGACTACTCGCGTGCAAAGTTTCAAGACTATGCTATTCACTGTTACAAGTTTACCTATAGAAGGAAACCATCACCGCTGCATCGTCTTCTAGCAATTGAGTACACGATCCATGATCAGGACTACTCGCGTGCAAAGTTTCAAGACTATGCTATTCACTGTTACAAGTTTACCTATAGAAGGAAACCATCACCGCTGCATCGTCTTCTAACAATTGAGTACACGATCCATGATCAGGACTACTCGCGTGCAAAGTTTCAAGACTATGCTATTCACTGTTACAAGTTTACCTATAGAGGAAACCATCACCGCTGCATCGTCTTCTAGCAATTGAGTACACGATCCATGATCAGGACTACTCGCGTGCAAAGTTTCAAGTCTGTGCTTTTTACCATTAAAGAGTTCCATGGTAGGAGGATACTCTCACAGCTGAACCCTCTGGTGAACTAAGATACAACCCATAATCAGAACAACTTGTATGTAAACATTAGCATACTTCATAATCTTTAGATTTTAAGATTGGATCCTCATCAATTTTTCAGCCAGCATCGCAATTATAAAATATTCAAAATTGGTCAAGTTTTTATTTAATTATCCCACTATTTAGGCAAATTCTAGATATAAAATTAAGTAAAGCCTCTTAGTTTTGATAGATCAATTTCCTTGAATTCTACAGAAAAACAACTCAATAAAAATATTTTCTTTACTCTGTTATATGATTTTAAATAACGATTACATCACAATGTAGAAAATATACCAACAGTCTGTTAGTATACCCTTAATTTTAATATTGAAGATTTATTTGTGACGCAAAAAAATGATTTCACAGTCATAAATTTAATTAAAATTTTTAAAAATCACTTTATTCAGCTAAGAGACTGTGATAAGTTCACCGCACATCTAACACCAAGTATTCTGTTCGTACTGAAGTTTGTTTAATGTGTTTAAAAAAAATATGGTGACAATGTATTACTTACCAAATATTACCAATATTTAACAAACTTGTGTGAATACTAGGTACTCAAGTTTGTCACAAAGAAATAATAATCTAAATTTTGCTTGCCAGTTGGAAAAAGCAGTTCTTGTAGTGATACTCTGTAATCTCTTATAAGATTGAAAATGATAATAAGGACAGATTAGTTCATTAAAAGGAAAAAATTATTTGGCCTTTTTTATTTATTTTCTTTTATTCCCAATATTTTATTCAAATCCTATCAATATCAAGTGTATTTATTTAGGACAAGAAAATAGTGCATCAATATATTATTGTTTTCGTTATGTAATTTTGAATTCTTCATAGTTTACATATACTATTCTATGAGATTTTGTAGTAAGAGGAGGAGGTATAGTTACAGAGACGGAAATTTTTATATCATTACTGGCTTTCAATCCACGATTTTCCCACATGACCATAAAATGAATTACTTCATCCTGCATTTTATTTGATTTTGCCATCAATTTTGATTCTGATTTAACTATCGATTCAGAGCCTGATAACTTGATTCTCATTCTGGTTTCACAGTCTGTTTCCCCATTCTAAATTTCGACTTTGATCTCACACTTAATTTCAATCCTTATCCTATTTTTAATTTCGCTTGTTATTCCATTTTCATTTCTGATTACCAATAATGATTCCTATTTAGACAAAAGCCACCCAGGGTAAATATTAATATCAACTATAATGTAAGCTGTATTATCTGGAGGTAGTGTAGAATTTTATTGAATAAAAGAATTTTTAGATTCGGTTTAATAGTACAAATGTTAATAGAGCTGAAAACAAAAGTTAGTACCCTATTTAGCCAGGAATATTGTAGTTCTCTAAGAATGAAGGAAGTTTAAAATTAATTCAGTAATACAAATATGTAGATGAAGCTTAGGAGAATTGCTAGTTTTTTTAATAATTTATATAAGTGTAGATGCAAATTACGAAGGTTTCATCACAATTGCGCGCATGCTACAGGAATAAATAAATAAGAAACAAATTTTACACATATACCTATTTAGAATAAGGTTATTCACAGGAGGTTATTACATTTAACACCGTTAGCTATAATTAGGTTCACAAATATTTGTGTGCAAAATCTTTTATCAACATGGTGGACACCCTTTTGAATTTATCTCTTTTGGCACTGCCCTCATGCTTCGTACCATTGATATATTTATTATTCTGTAAATTTTACCCGAAAGTGGGTTCAAAAATAAAAACAAATACAGTTCACAATATTTATTTATATTCCAAAGGCATGAGATTCAAGATATACAATTCTTTTTATGTGATATCTGATATTATTGAATTTAACCTTAGGGCTGAAACACAAATATTTTGTAATTTTAATAAATAATCAGTTTACAATCATAATAAGGCGCTTATTATTATGCCTTATACCGAACAACAAATATTGAAATAGTTATCAAGCAATATTTTACAATAGATTGATATTCGAACTTGTGATATTCACAATTTAATGTTTACCTATACTTATGCTTAAACTCTGCAGTGGCTTAGTTAGTGATCATCGGCAGTAGGCAGTGCAGATCGACATCTTTCACCAAAATGTTACGAGCTAAGGCTGCCTCAAGAACAGAACACTTCATAACCGGTGTCTGCGCATTAAACATTAGTCATCCATTCTTGCAGTTGCGGAAGGAAGATCCTAAAATCACCATCTAAACGTACCACTCACTGATTACAGCCGGAACAGCAGCTTTCCCGAGTCATTTCTCTGAATAAATTTCGTATCTTATCCTTTCCTAGGAAGATCCCACAATAGAAATTAATATTAAACACGAGTCATATCACTTTTTATCGCATCGTCGCTCCAAGAGAGAAATTCAGTTTGGTAATGCCTGCTCTGACAGTTTTCCTATCAGAAGAAGAATATGCAAAAATTTTGGATATAACAAGTGATCTTTGATGTGACACAAATGACAGATGAAAATCAATATAATGAAGAATTATATGATATTGACATTACTCAAAACAGATGCTTTTAAATATCTTTTTTTAAGATCTCTGTATTTAATGTTATAAATAAAAAAATATTTATTAATTTTAATCAAAACGAATTTGGGATCATCACAACAACGCTACGACATCTTGTTTAAATGCTCTCATCAATTTAGGAGGGAAATTCAAATTCTTTAGTAAGCATATCTTCATTTTGAGGGTTATAATACATTTAATATTATATGGACAACAATTTTATATGTCACTGGCACTGATTTCGACACTCAATTTTAATTAATAACTATTCTCTAAAACCAAAATTAAAAGTACAATTATTCACATATTTTGTCACAATATGGATAAAGTTCATGATTATTGGAATAGCCATAATTAATAGATGACAAGCGGCAGCCTTTTACGTAAAAGCAAAATCGATTTCGAATCCTGAATTAATTTGAGAGTCGAACTTGTTGGGTATAAAAAAAAAAGTTATTCTTATACGCAATTTTGAATTACTTTCAAGAAATAGATTAAATTAAAACTTATTGAGCACCGAAAACAATAATAAATTTACTGATTTTATAATGGAGCCAGAAGGAAGGCATAGGAACTCTATAGCAGAATAGCATATCCTCGTCGTGTTTGAGTTTGTTAGAGTTGTCTCAAGACATTACTCTAATCAAGAGCGATTTTCAGGGTCTAGTGATGGAGCTGGAAGGTAAGCCCTAAAACTCCATAATAGATTAACATGCCTAGCCTATGTTTAGGATTAAGGAATTTTCTTCAAATGCACTTTGGCCATGATTGGCTTTTAGGGTCTGATGATGGAACTATGCGGTTGGCAATGGAACTCCATAATGGAACAACATATCCCTAACCGTGTTTGGGCTTGTTGGAACTGTCTTGTGATGCACTTCCACCGTGATTGACTTTCAGGGTCTGATGGTGGAACCAGAAAGTAACACGGAACTCCATAATGAGAAAATGTATCTTAGCCGTGTATGGGCTTGTTGTCTTCTTTTATTTGATTTTAAAAATGATTTCTTTTTGTAAACATTATATTCTATATTTTATTACCATGTAACATTTCCTAACATATATAATGATTCTTATATTTGTTTATTTATGTGTTTGTTAGGTTGAAATTGCAATCAATTTCAAATCAACTTTAGTATGAGCTATAGACTTGAAACTTGAAAACAAGCGTATGCATACAATAAATAATTGTTGTATAGGGTCAAGGAAATTTTTTGTTCTTGTATGCAAATTCAAAATCATTTTTCATCATATTTTATTTACATTTAATTTTGTTCCACAACTAGTTGCCATTTTGGAGGTAGTGACATAAGCTCGTTTATAGCTGTGGCTATTTTGGGACTTTAACCAAAACTGTGACACATAGTTTGACACTTCTTTCTTGATGTTAATGTGACTCTATCTAAAGCAATCTAAAGGGACCGAAACATGTGAAAATCTGAGGGTGCAAGGTCAGGACCCCTGATGATTAGCATTTCCATAACCAAATTGTCTCTGTAAAATAAAATGCTAATTTGAATTTTAAGCAATGAATTGTAATACGAAAATTTAAAAAAATCACAACCACATATCTATGAGCAGACCTTTAACCATCTGTATTGTCCACACAAAAAGGTGATATAAGCCATATGCAGGATTAAAACTATATGATGATTGATACATTTAATCAATCAATTACATGTTTAAAATATATTTAAACATAGTTGGGCCAGCACCAGTGAGAAAAAATTGATATAGGAACAGAAATAATGGTAAATTAAGATATTTTTATTTACAACATATAAAAGTGAAATTGAGTTAAAAATAGTTTATTACTAGGTATTGAATATAATCATTAGCACATAAACAGATTTTAACATAAAATAAAGAGACACAAAACTTTAAAATCCTTAAAATTAAAATCAATTTAAAGGTAAGAAGACTTAATTTCCTGAATGATTTTACATAGATTTTGTTATCAGATATATTTATTTCAGCTACTCTGACTTTACCGTCTGTTCCAGTTGTTTTTACAATTTTCGTCATAAGCCATGTTAAAGGAGCAGTATTATCACTATGTACAATGAGATCCCCTTCTTTTAAATTGGGATGAGCTTGATGCCACTTAGGCCGACTTTGTAATTGTGTTACATAATCAATTGTCCGGACTTTCCAAAAGGTCTTGTTTAATTTTTGTCAAAATAAGCCAAAATTTTAATCTATTAATTGATTTATCACAGAAATCAGTTTCTGGGTAACTTGTCATAGCATTTCTTACGAGGAAGTGGGCAGGTGTTAAATATTCAAAGTTAAAAATATCAGAAGTCACAGGACGTAGATGTCTTGAATGTAATACTGCTTCAATTTCTGTGATGACAGTGTATAAAGCTTTAAAGGTTAAGGTAATGTTTCCAATGATATGTTTTAAGTGATATTTAAAACTAACCCCAGCTTCCCATAAGTCTCCAAACTCAAGTGACTGAGGAATGAATTTAAAGTTAATATAATTTGAAACACAATAATTATCTATGGCATGCATATGCCATAAGTTCACAATAATTGATAAAGCTTCAAATTAAACAACTTTTGTACATAAGAAATTGTTTCTGTGAAAAACAGCAGTAAATAAGTCCAAAATGAAATTTATTTTGTAAAGTCTTTCCCACTAAATACTGAGACATGAACATTAAGTAAATTTGATGTAGACAGATTGGGGCACTTTGCACTTCAATTGAACTTGAGTTTTCAAAGCTAAATTTAATGCTGGCAATAAGAAAGCTTTTATCTTCAAAATTGCTACAACATCTTTTACATTAATTGATAGAATATTTATTTGGGTTCTTTTACTCTTTAAAAGCAATGTTTACCCTTTCTAAACGAGCACTCATACATAACTCAGCACTAGCACACGAAAGAGCATTACGGTCATTAACGAAATTCTCAATTCTGGTTATAGTATCTTTTAATTGTCCACGATTACGACTTAGTTTCAGCACATTTGAAGAAATCGGCATTGTAAACTCAGCTTGCAAAAACAAACAGTGAATAACTAAAGCAACCGCGTATATTACACTTTTGAACACTACAAATGCACTTTCCGCAAAACACTCGCACATTTCAGGCAACTTTACCACTGTAATTATTTAATTAAACTGAAGATTTTCACGTAAGAATTAATATGTTTACAAACCGCATATTTAGTGGCTGGCTGTTAGATGTCAAAGTGACAGCATTAACAACTAACAGTGTCAAACTTTCACAGACGTGTCCACAATGATGTATTTTAGTTGATGTTACAACCGATTAATGTTATCTCGAAAAACTGCCCGCCCGCCGACTGGATAACGAAGGTGAATATTACGGCCTCACAGTTGATATATAACGCCTTTTATGCGAAAAACACTGCACTACTATAGTTCTTGGAGGAATACAATTTAGCATGTATAAATAAAGATGTTAATTTGAATTTTAAGCAATGAATTGTAATACGAAAATTAATAAAAAAATCATAACTACACATCTATGAGCCAAAGGCTTTAACAATCCGTACTGTCCACATAAAAAAAAGGTATTATTACTATACGTAGGCTTAAAATTAAATGATGATTGATACATTTAATCGATGAATTATATGTTGAAATTTATTTAAACCGTATCAATATCTGTTGAGCGGCTAAAGATGTGTGTGGTCTGGCGTTAATATTGATGAAAAACCACACCCTTGTTGTAAATAAATTGCGGCCGTTTTTCTTTACTTCTTGCTTGAGCTTCAAAAGCTCATAATGATAAATGCTCTTCCAATCCCACCATACACATAGCATCAACTTATAGCATAAACTCCATAGCATAAACTTTGGAGCTTGCTTGTATTTTGATCGTAATCTTTTTCGCACGTTTCAATAGAGATTTGCAAATAAGTACAAGATTTATTTAATTTTTTTGGTGAGCTCGTGTGGGACCCAAATATCGACTTTTGTGTATATCCAGCTTTTTAAATGGGCTAAAACTGTTTTGTGGATCTGAGTCTATTCCCTGGTCTTTAGTTATGTCGTAAAACTATTATGGCAATCTTGCTCTACATTTTTATAATGGCATTAACTTCAACCGGAACAAGTCGACGAGAGCAAAGTTCATCTTTGACATCAAAATTACCGGATTGTAAACGCTTCAAACAGTTTTGTGCTACTCATACCGACACTGCATTAGGTCCATAAACGGCACAAACCATTTTTCGCAAATTGTGTCGCATTTTCTTTTTTTTTTAAATTAAACACTTTCGTTTTACTTTTTTTCTTTTTTTAAATTCCATCTGTTTAACACTATCAGAACTAACCAGATACGAACAACAAAACCAAAGACTTTTATTGCAACATTTTTTTTATAAAATAAGAAAAACTTTTCCTAAACTAATATTTATAAAAACCTTTATATATTTTAGCTTTGAAAATTGGACTTATTTTTCATGAACTTACAAAATTATATATTTCATTAAATTAAATATATAATTATAATTATATATTTCACTATAAATTTGTGCGTAAATATAATTATATTGTTACCTTTAAGATGGAAAAACTATTTTCCATCTTAAAGGTAACAACTATACCGAGTATTCGAAAATTCGTCCACTTTTGAATTGTCACACAGTTCTCATTAAATACAGTACTTTTTCGTTTTAGGCACGTATCGTTTTTGAAAAAAAAATCGGTTGTCTGTAAAGTCGGTTTACTGACGATAGTTGAACGTGACAACGTCATAAAAAATGCTGATGGAATGGTTTCATTTTTTGAAATCATACGCTCGATAATTATTTCGATCGAATAGTAAAGCAATTGATTTTTACTCATCCTGAAATAGTTCTGCTAACTTATTGTTATAGTTTTGTCAATTATGGCATAACCTACAATCGCTGCACTAGCGGACCGATGCTATTTAATTTAATGATGAAGCACAAATATTCGACAATATATCACTGAACATATATTTAATATCGAAAGGATCATTGCCTTTATCGCCGCAATTATCGTTGCTATAAACAGACACCACATTCACTTTTCACTGCACTTCATACTTGACGAAAACATGTAAATGTATTATTGTATAGCAGCAGTCCACGCGGACGCATCGCTCACTCAAGTAGGAGAGAGACAGATGTCGAACGCTGCCGAACGCGGAGGCCGATTGTGCCTCTTTGTCGCTCGTTCTGCGCTCTCGCACTTCAAGCCTTAAATGGAACGCCTCAGAGCGAGGTAGCGCCGCATGAGTCATGTTTTTCGTGCATGCAGCCGTGACGCATGAGTCATGTTTTTGACGTGACAATGTCTATAAATCGATGGAGCCATCGAATTATAAGACGTTGTCACGTCAAAAAGTCGCGACAAAGTAGAAGGAAAACTTATTTATCTTTTTTTCTTTTCAATATTCATGTATTTCGCAATAATGAATGAAATCCCTTCAAAATAATTTAATTAATTACAATGAAATCATAATAAATTGTCCTAAGCTGTCCAATTTACAATTGTTAATCAATATCTCTTTTATTCATAACATATGCGCCGGTATTAGTTGCGGACTATATATAGATCCTGTACTGTTCTAATTTCGGCCCTTATGCCCTATATGTCCTTGTGGACTGATATATGTCTCTCTGTCACATTTGTGTACTGTGAGACAGATGGTGGTCCCGTTTAGTACCCTGATGGAGCACCTCACATTTTTAGAGCTCACGACCGGCCTGGACGGGATGTATTTCACGAAATCTACCTCGAAAGTATTAAAACTCAACTTTCCCTTTCGTTATTGCTTCACCCAGCGATAAGATTTATACTTTTTACGCATTCCGGTTACATTGAAATTAGCGTTTTGAATGCTCTACTATCTTCATTGACGTGCCCCTTCCACGTTTATGCAAATAAATTCAGAATCGCGCTATTCGCCAACCTCCGGCTGTACGTTATCTCGCCCCGGTGACGTCATCACGGGAGGCTGATTAATGACGTCACGCTTCAGTGGGGACGCCTCGGTTCGCTCCTCTCCTCTCCCTCTTACCTTCCCTAAAATGAAATTACCGAAATGAAAGCCTACTTTTTTCGTAGGCATTATTTCATGAAACTTCGTCTTTTTTTGTCGGACATTTGTTACGATTTGAATTTTGTACGTTTTATGCGGTGTATTTAGAAGATATACTAGTTGAGAACTTGACATAAATTTGTATATTTTAAACGAATAAAATGATTCGTGGACTTTTTTATTTTAAAGTCAATATAAAAACGTACTAAATCATATGTATAGGAATATCTTTCAAATAAAAGTAGAGTAAAATGTCTTTAGTTCGTTGAATAAAATGAATATTCACATACACATCATAAACAATACAAAATGGACTCACGTGAGAGACGAAAAGACTGAACTCCGTTTGGATCATTTAACTATTACGCGAAATATTTTCAATGATCCATAGAAGAGACTTGGCGGGCGGGCCAACTCGCTCGGAAACACAAAGGCGGGCGGGGCTCCAGTTGAGACCTCGATACAAAGACGGGCAATTAAAAAGTTGATTCCCTTTGTATCGAATCCAGTAAAGAGGGTGAGTTTAGCACGCTCTGCGGCGCGCCTTAATTGTCATACTTATTGTAAGAGAGCTGTACCATTATAGATTCGGTGCGATTATAGTATAATAGCCATTTTTGGGATTGAAAGCATTTCTTAATATGAAAATTAAAATTTTGCAAAAATTTCAATTGCGACTTCAGTGATCCGTAGAAGTAATCGATCAAATTTAAATAATTTTCGTATCAAACGTCTTTTTTTATTTGCCGAGTATAAGAACTATTGCACAAAACCGGTTACAGATTCCTTCACGTGTATGAGGTTCACGCATATTTACATAAAGATAAACAAACCTATACATATTATACATATATAGTGGAGCGTAGTTCTGGTGGGTATCCTTTAAGATCTTTGATGAAGTTTAGGAATTCAATTATTTAAATAAAAAATGATACAAACACTGATCCGTTTATTGATCGGTTCTTCAATATCTCTCCTTATAAATTTAAGCCAGTATTTCTATCATATTACTTATAACAATCCACTTTTCTATCACAATCGATGCTTGGGCATGATCCCTCGTCACTTTTTCTTCCTCACACTCTCTACTACTTATTCTCTTGTTTTTTACAGCTTAGATTCTAATATTCATAAATTAAATTTCGACTTTCGTCAACGGGAACCCATTCTTGAGACTAAGCACACGGAGGCCGGTTTGCCTCACATGTCACCCACACCCAGTTCAGCTACTACAATGTAATGTATTTGTATCAACAATATACGTAAATATCGATTAATTAAGTGCCATATCTTTAAAACACCGATATTATTAAACATCTAATATCGTCGGGTGGCGCGTGTCCCTTAATTAAGCACTCTTCAATCCGCCACGGCACTAGAAGCCGGCCATCGCCCGTCACCGCGCCGTGACCGATGTCGGCGCGTGCCGCCGCGCCGCGTCGACAGGCGTGCACCGCACGCGTTTTTCTCATGGTATAAAATTGATGCACACTCGTATCGGCTCGATTTAATGGCACAGATTTATAGTGATGAATCAATTTGTATACGTTTAGGTGCACGCGTTGCTAATGATATTTTGCAATGATATTGGAAGTAATCCCAAAGTCAAAATTCATCGCGGAGAGAAAATTTATACTGGTCGGCGGATAAATCAGAAGATTGAGACTGTGGTTCATTTGACCGGATAGTAGACACTGATATGACAGATAAACGATAACTTAATATATTTTATGGGATGTTCCCTAATATTATATACTATCATAAACAGCGATAAAACAAAACTTAGTCGTTCCAATCGAAGGTTTGTTGATTTTGAGGTCAATGTTATGATTGTTCTTAACCAATTAAACAATATTATCCGTTAAATCGAACGCATTATTTGTAAATACCAGAATTTCTGCTTAGCAAACAAAATGTATTTAACGAAGCTAAATATGGACTTTGTTAGAAATATTTTTCACTACATTAGAATGAACGTGGTACATTCCTTGCACCTGGATATTTCCCCGATCACCTTAACATATTATAAACATCAAAATACTGAATACCGAATATCCGGATACCAAAGTAATTACACACTTTGATGCAGCAACACGTGAATGTATTCTCCGTGATCGAAATTTCGTGGCATTAAGGTAGTCAAAAATGAGCTTTATCTAACTCTAGTGATAAAGTGATAAGATACAGTAGGAAGAGAATGGTGTACTTGCATACCACCACTTTATACTGGAAATGGATCTTGTTACGGGAGATTGATTCTATGCATAGTATACATGAAAATATGCAATGGTCGATAACAATTTAGAGACACCGTGACCAGTATAAATTAAGTTGGTTTAGTCCCACAAAAGCTCAAAGTTACATCGAGCCACCGATCATCTTCAATAGATTACTAACAGGCATTCTCGATTGGTTTGGCATAGTGTTGTAAAAGTAAAAGAAAGGTATAAATTACGTTTTACGTTTGCAATACGAAATAATTCTACACAAAATTTGTGG
>BGZK01004471.1:0-13474 GCA_005406025.1 Eumeta japonica | reverse complement strand
TTAAACACATTCGATACAGAACGCGTGCAAATTATTTTGACAGATTGTAATCGGTAGCTGCTGTGTCGAATGTTTGGTCGTTTTAGAATCTAAGTTGGCGACAGCTACAACGGTGGTCATCGTAGTCGTAGTTATGATGCTGTCGTCAAAATATTTGTTACCACATGCATGTGTGTATTCTAATCATGCAGTCGGTATTCATGTAGCCTGCTGTGTTTAATGCTACAAAAAATAATTTTAACTTAAACGTTAAACCCTTGTTAAAAGAACAAAATAGAACAGTAATCAAGCAAACTTTAGATAATTGTTTTTATTATAAGTCGCAACTGGTTCTTATGGAACCGTGAACTTAAGACAATATATAAAATGAGTGGTACCTATATATTTACATACATATGTATATGTACATATATGTAATTCAAAACTGACACAACTAAATACAATTGAGTAAACTTTCTTGATATGTTTCCATTTCTTATTTTAAATGTACTACATGTTTTATTTTATTAAATAGGTACAAAGAATTTGTTCATTTTAATAAATATAAACATACATATGCACTTATTCAAATACATACGAGCACATAAATGCAGTTGCAACATCGATCATGACTGATTTTGAATTTTAATGCTCAAATACGCAGGAAATCCTTAAAAAATAATAATAAATAAAGTTACGTACAAAATTTTGTTTGTCTATGTGCAGTTTTTCTTTAAAGATGAACAAATTAACAAGTTGTAACGAAGCGTTTCATACGATCGCATAAATCAGAATGCTGTTGACATACGGGGTGTCACCCTCGAGTCATACATCTCTTTTTCATGTGCATACATACATACGCTTGTATGCACTTATGCGCTCTCTCTTCCTTTCCCAAAACACACGAAATCCTCACAAGTGCAAGTGCGATCGGCACATTTTCTTCACATATATGTATGTAAGTACATATAAACATATTTTGTTTGCTCGACTGTAAATTTATTTATCCCCAATATGTTAAAATTTTATTGCAGACGGACACTTGCTGCTGGTTAAATATTTTAATTTTATTTTTGAAAGCGAATACGAATTTTGTTGTCAGACAATTTGATGTTGTAAAACTTGCCCAAGTGTATCGCATAACAAACAGTTAGACAAACATAATGGGCAGATTTAACAAATTAAATTGATAAATTTATTTTAAGTGTTGTCACTTTGATGCACCATCAATTCGTACCGTTCGTTCTGTTTCTGTGTTATGCAGTCAGTGTCATAAAGAGTAAAAATCATCACGTTATTTACTGACAAATTGTCTTAAATTTTTTAAATAATTTTCACATTTGCAAACAGAAAAACTACAAAAATAAAATCAAAAGCAACACAGAAATTGCTACAGTATTTGTTTTTTCTGTTGTTAAGTCTCAAAATACTTTGCATTAATTCTTATTTTATTGTTTTGCCAGACAAAAATCATTTAAACGTTAAATGAACAATAAACTGTAGAGTATGTTCTGTATTTGAAATGAGGTGAAATGATTGTAATATAATTAAACAAATAAGGCGTAGAATGACTTATTACATTATTAAGAGTACCCATGCAGTACTTACTAAAAAAATTACAAAATAAATACATACATATGTATGTATTATTATTATATTAATGCACTTGCATTTACAAAAAAAAAAAAAATATGAGATGAAACGTTTTTGGTCAAACAAATTTTAGAATCTGATTACAAAAGTTATAAAATTTTGTAAACCCTTTACGCTATACATGCATATATGCCATGATAAGGTTTTTTGTGATGTGACAAAATTCTAAATGCACAACACAACTAACATTTCTTTTCATCCCAAATTTACTCTCACTTATGAAAAAATTGCAAAGTACGGAAATAACATTTTGCAACTTAAAGCATTAAACACATCTGGCACAACAGACTACACGAACACCGACTGCATAAATAGAATACACACATTCATATGGTAGCAATTATTTTGACGATAGCATGGCAACACACGACTACACGACCACCGTTGTAACTGCCGTTAACTTAAATCTAAGTTCATTTTCTTTGGCGACAATACAGATAATGCAGTTGCCGCTTCCAAAATAATGAAGTATCTGACTTTTTGGCTAACAAATGCAGCTTGGTGTTAATGTAGTCGGTTGTGTCGAATGTGTTTAATGCTTGATGTGTTGAACAGCTGATAAGTGCTGCTGATTGTGAAATAAAAATTAGTCTCTATTTTGCATTGGCAATTTAAATAAAATCTCAAATTAATTTGTTGCATTCTTTAATTTTTTTACATATACATTCATAATTATTAACTTATAATTTGCAATTACTAAGAATTAAATTTTACTATATAATAATTCATTAATTGCCGAAGAAGTATTTAAAATACTTATACACATTTAATTTTGTCTTCGAAATATAGTATTATACCACAAAATTGGTACAAAACTTACGTCAATGTACACACACTTAGATATTCAGTACAAGCAGATAAAACTGTTGCTGCTGTTTCGAGAAGAAGAAGATAATTCGCAGTCTACATGGGTAGTATGCAGGGACGGCGATTACAGACAGCGAATGAAGTATGAGTTTTATGAGCTTAATACCGATATTGATCGCATCAGGGTGTAAGGACTGCGATGGTTTGTGCATGTCACATATGATTGAAGATAATCCGACGAAAAAATATGAAGAAAGTTAAAAAGAGAATCAATGGAGCTCTGATGGTAGGGCTAGCCCGAAGTTGATTGTATATTATATTAGAAAAACAATGCATACGATAAAAGCTCTTGGGGCTCAATTCCTGTAACATCCTTAGCTATCTATCTATCTATATGTAAGTAAGTCAGTCCGTTCATCCTCGGATGCCCTCTTTATAAGCTACAGCTGATCGGCGACGTTCAAAATTGCATTAAAATGTCCAACTTGTTTCCGGCATGTCTACACCAACCCATTGAAAGAGAAAATCAGATGCACTGTTGACACATTGAACGCAGGGTGCTATTAAATGACATTTTGTTTGGTACGTATTCCTTGCAATTGGGTACCACCTCATTTTTATTCTGAACTTTTTATCACTCAACCTTTGTTATTGAAATTAAGGAAATAAAAATATTGGAAATTTGTTTTGTAAATTTTAGAATTGTTGGTAACTCTAAAATGTTTATTCGTACACACAATTACGAGATACATATTTACATTTAACCAACAACAGCAGGTACAAAACCATCAACTTGTGCTCACAATTTAATGAGATAATTACCCAGTATGAGTGAGTACAAGAAATAAAATTTGTTTCTTTAAATATTTTATTAAGAGAAAATAAAGAACAGCACCACACAAACTCTTCAAATACATATTACAAATATTACATGCATATGTATGTATATATGCATATGTAAATTATATTTATGTATGTAGAGACGCAACAACAACCAACACCCGATAGTTAAGGAAACTATAAAAGAAGGCGTGTTATTTGTTGGTTAAACATTGGACTCAGCACGAATTTCATGTTATTGATAAGTCTGGTTGTGGTTTTGTTTTACTTCTGAAAGTAAAATTAATACTCGTCAATTGTTATAATTTGTACTTTTACCCACCAGATATAAACATCACACAAAGATACATACATATGTATGTATATGCATTCATAATATCGATAATTATTAATTTAAGCCAACTCTTTCTTTCGTTTATTTTGGCAGCGTGTCCTTAAAAGGTCAGATGGGTTCTACATGACACGAAAAGAATGAATTCAATGAACATTCAATAAACAAGGAAGTGCCTGATCGTTTGTTAGTGTGTACTCGTTTCAATTAATTTAACTGCGAGTTTATTATAAACAGAAAATAGCAAAACGCATACTCTTACACAATTTTAATAATAGTTTTATGACATTTATATTTTATTTAAGCCAGTTGAACTTTGTAATATGTACATAAGAACAATTATGTCAATGGCACTTGAAAAAAGTTTAAATTGATATTTATAATGGTATGCCTGCCTGCCCGCCCACATGTAATAAGACAATGTCGAAATTAGAATAAAACAAACTTTATTTAGGTAACGAGTATACGTGTATTTATTGAATAATTGTTGTCAGAAGATCATAGAGGGAGCTTGATGTAAATTAATTAATTAACTGTGTTTAAAATACTTACATTTATGTATACATAAGTATATACATAATTATATATGTATGTATATGCACGTGTACATAAGTATGTCCTCAATACAGAAGTTCAGTCGACTTTTGTTAATGAGCTCCTGAACAGAAAAACGCTTAGAGTTATCACCTACTGATGTCAAAATTGTACTTGAGAAAACAAAATTATCCGATTTACTGGAAATTATACATGAGGCGTATGTGAACTTATACCAAAGTTCTATGGTAGAAAGAAAATGTCACATTAATGTCATTCGACACAGCTGGATACAATGAGCATCGTAACTGGCTACATTTACAGCTAAAAAGTCAGCGACATAATTGTTCTGGAAGCGGTAGTATACAAACACATTAAATTTTTACGAAATCGTATCTAAAGGGTGTTTTATAGAGGTAGAAGTAACTTTAAGTTGCAATAAATTAACAATGGATTATTCGATTGACATGAATTTTATTTATCCGAAAGATAATCTTGTGGCAGTACATTTTAAATATGATTTCTGGCATATGACCGCCTGGTGGTGGCTGCTGGTGCGGATGTAGTCCAATCTGGACGTCCAATTTTCGATGACTTTCCAACATTTGTGGCCGTATATCGGCAATAACGCGGCGAATGTTGTCTTCCAAATGGTCCAGCGTTTGTGGCTTATCCGCATAGACCAATGACTTTATATATCAACACAGAAAGAAGTGTAGCGGTATTAAATTACAAGATCTTGAAGGCCAATTCACAGGTCCAAAACGTAAAATTAGACAGCCACCAAACGCGTCTTTCCATAAATAAGATAAAATTAGATATGAGTCTATTCATGATGAATTGCCAAACCAAGCTGAGAATAAATCATTTGACAGCTGTTAAATTGGTCGCCATCTTAAAAGTAATGCCAATTTAAAGTTTTATACATCTATAAAAACACGCTCTATCATTTACGTATAAACTTTATTCACACAAATATATAACTCTTTTTATGAAATTAAAATCACTAATTTGTATTGTCGCCAAAAAATAGAATTAGATCTAAGTTGACGGCAGCTAAAACGGAGGTCAAAATGCGGTGTAGATACGCCATCTTCAAAGTGACAGTTTCCATAAGAACTCGTGTATTTTATTTCTGACAGGTTGTGGCCGGTTGCTGCTGTGCTGAATGTGTTTAATGCTGTAACGTTTCTGCGGTCATAACTTTTTAATGCACAGTAGTAAAGCAGCCACAGAGTAGAACAGAGATGTTAAAAATGATTTATGAAAATGCTGAAATCAGCTGACAGAAATTCCGATTACCTAAATGAAAACAAACTGAAAAACACGTTTTTTTTTGTGAAAATATTTGAAAGTTAAATTGTTTTTTATGTAATTTTGTTGAATTTTTTAACAAAATATGTGAATTTATAATTGAGATTGTGATAAATTAATCAACAATCTGATATATATTGTGAAATAGACCATAATGCAGTTTAATACTCTTTAGTGCTAGAAGGAAATAGAACAAATTTTTTCGCTTCATCTCTGTTTATGCTCTGTCAAGCAGCTCTGAGCTGAAATCAGGCTTGTTTTTCTTGTTTGACCTTCGAAGAGCTTTGCGTCGAACTGGTTAATCAATTTAGCTCAATTAGCTGTATCGTTAACGGTTATTTTGAGGAATATCGTTACCAACTACGGAATCTACAACTATTCTCTTTATACCTACCATCTTGTAAAATATATTTTAATGAATGGATTTTTTTGACAGTATAAAATTTGTCCACTACCGAAGAGCAAGCAGTTGTTAGCCGTTCGATAAAAATTAATAAATCAGATTAATATTTGTTATGGTTTATTGTAATTCGTTTGGAAGCAAAATTGTATAAATTACTGGTTAGGTAATTACTTTCTTCTTTTTTTAAGAGTCAAACATTGAAAACAAGTAATGAATGTTAAATTTTCGTAGCCAGTTTGACCCGAAACAAGACAATTTTAAAATCTCAAAAAAAGTCTTTAATCAAAATACAACATAATAGTTTTCAAACGCGGTTCCGCTCGCCGTAAGTAGTCTTAGTACAGCTATTTAAATGTATAAGCAGAGGTGGATGTAGAAGGAGGCGTGACAAAGTTTTATATTAGTCATAGCCTAAGATAGCTTACGTCAGTCGCTCGAAAAACAAAACCAGTTGTAAGATTTGCTCAGTTTATCTCTTTATTTAAGTAAATTAAGAAACTGGGCATAATAGTAGGAGGAGGATAATTTTACTTTTTTAAAAGTCTACGATGAAACCTCAAAATAAGAACTGTAAATATCTTGCCAGCCATTTTCAGCATCAATTGATTTAGTATATGTAGGTGGGAAAATGATGGCCGTGGCAAACTGAAACATAGCCAATGTTCACCGAGTATAGTGAAGGAATATTTTAAATCGGCTTAGTAATCTCAGAGCCTATTCTATGCAAACAATCAAATATTGCCTCTTTATAATATTAGCATGACAAATTAACAAGAGATTAACAATAACTGATGAAAATTATACACACAGAGAAACTAGTCACTTTTTCGACCTGTTATATGTTATTCGTATTATATTATGGAATTTTCGATTTAGAGAGTGGAAATATCAATTCTAATAATCAACGTATCTATGTAGGATCGACTTAGTGAAAATAATTTTCTGGGCCTGCCAGATGGTATCATTTCGGTTGATGATTGTAATTCAAATATATTTACATATGTATGTAGTATGTATGTATGTGCAATGGCTTTAAGTGCGAACAATGGCTTGTGTAATAACTGTTTTGGGCCGGACGGAGTTACGTGATTATATGTGTATGTGTGGGAAAATTTTAATTTGATTTAATGGCAACACATGCCAAATATAAGAGTTAATCTAAAAATTGGCATATTCGAATTAACTTTGCCTGACAAGTGACCCGCTTGTTGGTAAAATAACGTGTTAAGCCTCGCTTACAGGGTAATTATATAAATCAACGCAATAACTAACGTTACGTTTAGTATCAAACCTTTACTGCACAATAATTTTTCTAGGAAAACAACATACTTTTAATTTCCCAAACTCCCTTCACGGGAATATGCAATAACTGTGTCTTGTTTGCAAGTTTAAAACAATGTAGCTCCAGTTTTAATGCTGAGAATATATCAAATTATGTAAATTCACAGAATAGGCAATACTGTTTACTGTTTAAATTTTCCGTATGAAATAATCTTTAAAGCTGAACATTTAGGCTGCGAAATAACTCTCAATGATATATGTAACTCCAAAATCAATCAATTAATTATTTCCAAAAAATTAAAATTTTATACACAAGCAAAAAAAGTTAAATAAACCTCAAAACATTAAAATGAAATAAGTCTAAAAAAATAATATTAAATAAGTTCCAAAAAATAAAATAAATCCAATTTAATAAAACGTCGTAGGTATTAAGCAAAAATGTGAGAAAAACTGAAAAAATTGCTCATTTCATAAATGTTGATTTGTTTTTGTTTATGGTTTTATATTTGTTGGTATATATAGCACATATAGCCATATACATGTGTATGTATGTGTGAAAGAATTTTGAAAGGAAGTTCCTTAACGAGGCTTGCGGGTAGTGAGAATTAATAGAATTGGTCACGAAAGCATGTGAGCTGTGTATATAAGTATGTGCATCAGCATATATTTGTGTTCGTTTATTTGTGTATAACGAAAGTTGTTAACATAGCGAAGATATCATCTATTCACCAACAAACATAATTTAGTCTTGAAAGTTAATCGGTGGTAGCTGTCGCTTGTCCATCTTAAATCAAGTCTTTGCATTTGCTTTCAAAACCGATTCGATTAAATCAAATTCATGATTGACGCCGTTTTTCAAGGTTTTTGATAATACCGAATAATATAACTAATAATGAAGCTTAAAAGCATTACTATTTTGTATCTACTTTGTATATATAATTTTTACAAGTTCCTCTAGACATGTAGACAAGTATTTGTCAAAAGTAAAATTTTTATATCTTAGCTAAGGGGGTCTTAGTAATCACAGAGCCTATTCTATGCAAACAATCAAATATTGCCTCTTTATAATATTAGCACGACAAATTAAAAAAGATTAACAATAACTGATGAAAATTATAGGATCGCCTTTAGGTGAAAATAATTTTCTGGACCTGCCAGATGGTATCATTTCGGCTGATCATTGTAATTCAAATATATTTACATGTATGTACTATGTATGCATGCGTGCAATGGCTTTCTAAGTGCGAACAACGGCCAGCTGTTTCATATTCGCCATTAATTAATTAAACAAGCAAACAGTTAAAAATTAACTGTCATAACTTTAGGAATAAGATTTATTCCAAAGTAACAACAGCAACAACAAAAATATCTCAAAAATGCTGGAGTTCAATAATATGTAAATATAGACAGAGAGTGGTGTATGTGTGAATACGGAATTAACCCTAAGCATGCATATATTTTCAAACACGAAAAATAAATAAGGGTCTTTTGACCTGCAACAATAAATAAAAAGAAAATCTGCAGTTCTGGCCTCACATTAAGAACGAAGTTCCTTACGTTTATTTCTCCAACTTCAAATATAATTCAAAACCAATTTTATATATTTAATTTTATACCCTTCACATACTGTGTAAGGGTATATCTAAGTTTGTGATTCCGTTTGTAATTTTTTCAATATTCATTTCCGACCCTATAAAGTATATATATTCTTGATCAGCGTTAATAGAGAAGTTATTTGAGCGATGTCCGTCTGTCCGTCTGTGAGTTGTTGAAATCAAGTTTCTGCGAAAACTATTTGACTTAGAAACTTCGTTCTTTCACTAATATGTTGCATATTGTCCACGAGGAATCGCTATTTAAATTCAGCAAAATCGGTTCACGAATAGCTGAGATATATCCGAAACACCGGAGGTACCTCGGAAAAATTTGCATTTTGTATGGAAATTTTGAAAATTTTTTGATTTAAAGTAAATATTCGGATTTGACTTAGTCATTAAAAAATTTTTTCGACATCGGTCCACATATAGCCGAGATATAGCGAAAACCGATTTCTGAAGGAATCGGGTGGTTTCATGAACTGAAACGCCTTTCTGTGCTAAGAAACACATATCGTAGTGAACTACCGCTGCTTTTAAGTAAAAAAAATTTTTTTGGACATCGGTCCATATATAGCCGAGATATAGCGAAAACCTCAAGAAATTGAACTTTTTGGTAAACCTGAACACTTTCCTACACAAAACTAGGCATGTAGTCGTAAAAAATAGATATTTAAAGCAAACAAAAATTTTTTCGGTCATCGGTCCATATATAACCGGGATATAGCTAAAACCGATTTCTCAAGAAGTCGGGCGGTTTAGTAAGCCAAAACGCTTTTTTGTGCCAAAAAACACATATAATAGTAAAGAGCAACTAATTTAAAGTAAAACAAAAATTTTTTTGGACATCGGTCCATATATAGCCGAGATATATCGAATACCTATATCTCAAGAAATTGAACTTTTAGGTGAACTGACATACGTTCTAACACCAAAATAACCATGTAGGCGTAAAATAGATATCTGAAAACAAAAATTATTTTTGACATTGGTCCATATATAGCCGATATATAACAAAACCGATTTCAAGAAATTAAACTTATTGGTTCAAAATGGACCCATAGTAAAATATAAATTATTTTAAGAAAAAAAATTTTTTAACATTGGTCCATTTATAGTCGAGATATAGCGAAAACCGATTTCTCAAGAAACTGGACTTTTGGTAAACTTAAACACTTTTTGGTACCGAAAATACGTTAGTTTTGTGAAGGGTATTTAAGATTCGGCCCAGCCGAATATAGCTTTCTTACTTGTTTATTTTTATTTTATTGTTTGAAGGCAAAATATCTAGAAGATTGAATTACATCAGAAAGTTTCAAAATTTTCAAGAGTAATATTTTATCATAAAATATTATATACAGATTGCAAGATAGTAAAGTTTTTAAACTTCATCACCATTCAATTTTGTGAAAAAATCTTGAAAGAACAGTACCAGTCATGAACCAATTCGCTTCAACAGAAAGTCTAAAGGTTTAATTTCAGAAAGTCTAGTGACTTTAATTTTCATAACTAATTAGGTTTGCTTGGTAGATGTAACCGCAAAATATACACAATTATTTGTTGTCAGATACACCTACGCATACACATACGCCACTTAAATACTTTTGTGAGGACTTTTATTAATTCACAGTACCCGCAAGCTGCGTTAAGCAAATTCGTTTCAAAAATAATGTTGATCAAGACTTTTAAGATTAACAAGATTTATTTGAATAGAGCCTTATGAAACGGCTTTTTTTATGCCCCTTCCAACCACAACCAAGCAATATTCCGTTTCATCAAAAATGTATGTGAGCATATACGTATTTCTTCCTATAGCCAACACCAAGGTTCATCAAAACTACTGGTTTAATTAGTGCAAAGTACGTAAAATTTTACATAAGGCAGCAAAAACATGCAGTTGGTGACCTTAAAAACCTAACATGAGAGAAATTCAATAAGAAATCTATTTTCTTATATTCAAACACGTCACGTGTAATATACATACAGGATGGTGACCAAAATTTATGTGATACTTATGCAAATTGAGAAGCTTTCAAATTTGAAAAAGCACAAGCAAAAACACATGGTGTATACATACCTTAGGGAATGTCAAAAGCTAAATAAAAATATGACAATAATTCACTTATAAAACTAGCAGCTAGTGTTGCACTTATTTAAGTCTAATGCCACATGAAGCATTACACACATTCGACACAGCAGCGATTGCCTACAATCTGTCAAAAATAATTTACACGCATTTTATTTAAACTGACATTTTAAGAGGGCGTATCTACACTTAATCTTGGGCACAATTGTATGCCATCAACTTAGATCTAAATCTTTGACGACAACACGAATTTTGGTGATTTAAATTTGATGAAGAAAAGTTATATAATTGAGCAATATTTATGTGTAATAAAGTTTATAGATACGATTTCGTAAAAAATTTTATAAGAAGGTGTTTTAAGTGATTTTGATGATGATAGCTGCCGCTTCCCGGTGCCCTCTGGTAGAATCCGGTGTAATGTGTAATAATAACTTACATACATATGTACATAAATGTATGCATGTATGTATATGTATTTAAGCAATTGCACATATAAATTGTTCTTTCAATGCAATGAACTTCCACTAAAACCAGAAATTTATAGGTTCGCTTGAAAAACAAAGTTTACACATTTTTTGTTTAAGCGCTATTGCAATACATAGGTCAGGCAATTCAGCCCGAATTCCAAACCAATGGTGCTAATGAATATTGTGGTGAGAAACAGCTGGCTGCCCCCTTCAAGGTCAAAAGTTTTACATTTCTTGTCTATTTTACTGTATTAATCACAAGCAATAATTAAGAAATGAATGAAAAATTCCAAATTGAAAATAACATGAAGAAGTGTTGAATATTATCGTTAATTATCTACAAAACAATCACCTAATTCAAAATTGATATCAATTTTGCTTGTTGTATATATGCAAATCATGTATTATATATTGTAAATCGAAAACTTGATATCATTGGGGTGCAAATTAAAATTGTTTTAAATAAGAAATATTTTAAGGTTAAGAATAAAATCAGGTTGAATTAAATCTTGCAAAGTGTATGGATTTTGTCTACCACTGAAACCCTGAAATCAACCTTGTTTTATGTTTTAACTTAATTTTTTTTTGTGTGTATGATATGTATAATTGACAAACATGTTATATTAAATTAAAATTAAATAAACAACATTTTAAAGTACAACATTTTATTTATTTAAAAAATTTTATAAGCGTAATTAATTATGTGAATAAAATGAAAGCAATGACAACAAACGGCAGAGGTTTTCGTCCCATATCTAGATCGCAATATTTTAGTAGTGAAATTGTCTATAGTTGCTGTGGGATTGAAATCAAGCAGAAATGTCAGGTAGAAGTTTAATATTTAAAATTGATATCAATAAAATCATAGCAAATGTCATGTAAAAATTGAAAATTGAATTGGTTTATTTTAGTTTTACTGCGCTCTAAACGCTATAAAATGAAAACTACTGAGTATATTTTGATGCTGTTTAGGTACTCCTGCATCTAAATTAATTTAATTTGTGTTAATTAATTTATATTTTGCACGCCATTTTTCCAACTCTTTATATACAAATTTAAGGCTATACAGAAAAGCTTTTGTTAGCGAAACCGTTGTTGGCCAATATACAAAAAAATAAATTTTTAGGAAATGGATACCTGTTTTGACTCCCCTGCTGCCTGCCACATCACCCAAAAATAAAACTAAAGTAAACCAAACTTGCTTACCTACAATTGAATACCTATTTTGTTCAAAAACTCTAAAGAAATATAGGTGAAAGCATAAATAGTCGGATACTTAACTTTTCCTTCATTCTGCGACGCGGTGACAAGGTTTGTAAAGTAGTAGTTATTGCCAACGGTTTATTATTTTTGAGCAATTTTTTAGACTCATTAACGGTTTTAGAAGCTTAGATATAAAAATAGAATAATTTACGTTTCTTTTTCAAAATGTAGCATTTTCACCTATAGTCGGCACCCTCACACCTGTTCGGCACTTTTGCCCCATAGTCGCATACTAAATTTTTAAGTAAGAAATATTAAATTCAAATAATTAACACTTTTTTATTGATATTGAAAGAAACTTAACCTTAATAGGTTAAGTTTGGTAGCTGGCTGGTAAAGACGACTTACAGCTGAGATGAGTTCTTTTAAAACACGAAAAGAGAGAAGTTCAGATAGAGGAAAAATACCCAATAACAAAGAAAGTAAATACAAGTAGCAATACAGAAACAATTGTTTTTGTCTTTAAAAATGTGTTTAATTTTTTTAAATTCTCATTATTTCAAATTAGCCAATGGAATATGAAGTAAATGTTTAAACATTTTTTAATAAGGTTTTCAGCCCACTGACGAGCTTGAGTAGCAACAGCGAAATGTCGGCGGCATATAGACATGCTGAAAGACTAGGCAAAAAACAAATAAAAACTATTAATAAATTTCAGATAGAGTGGAGAACGGTAAAAAGGGAAGATAGAAAAGTCAAGAAGGGGATGGCGGTGTTGTTGTCCCGGTTAGATTTATGTCCACGCACCCATTTGAAGTCAACGTTTGTATGTCCCTACATCCATTTAGACATGCCCGGCATTTTTAGGCAAGAGTTTTGTTCAAAAACTCTAAAGAAATATACCTACCTATAAGAAGTTCGTTGTATCGACAGTAATTCCGATACCGATATATCGAAAAACCAGAAGTATCTCCGATATAT
>BGZK01004470.1:0-13477 GCA_005406025.1 Eumeta japonica | reverse complement strand
GTAGATTCCTTATTGCATCTAGAAAGACAGAAATTATTAAACGCTTGTGCTGGTTGGCGACAGCCTCAATAAACCAGTTAACAATTTTGGGTATATTAAAGAAGCGACTTTCATAACAAATGGTCAGCCACCAACATGTTCAAGTCCCATCAAATCACTTTGAATTTGTCTTTTAAAGCATTTACATGACAAAATATGTAAGTATGACTGTTGTGTGCGTAGAACCATTTATTTAAATTAATTGTTCCTTTCACTTTTGAATTGCAATATCGCGCCATATTTATTTTGAAGATGTTGTGATACTAAATCGGAAAACTTCTCACATTATGCTATTGTAGGAAAATACATTTACTGGCAATTTCCAACAATTTACCCCTAAGTCGCCATTTTAACAGATGTTTCTCATATGTCAAAATTATAGAAACAGAATTGTAAGGGACGCCATTTATTGTGTCAATTCATTCAATTCTGATTGATTAATTCAGAGACACAGAATCGGCAGTACGAGAATCTTATTTATGACTCCTAGCTTGTAGAATTGCCCTGTGCCTCGTTTCTAACACTAGAATAAAAGAAATTGTCGCATGGAACAGTTGAATTGAGAAAAACTATATGAATTGATACAAAAATGGCACCCTCGCAAAACTGTTTCTGTAACTTTAACATGTGAGAAATATACCGTTTATTCTGACGTATCTCATTAGGAATTTCAAGTAAATGTGTTTCTGTAATAGAATTATGCGAGAAGTTTCTCGATTGAGGTGTCAAAGCATTTCAGAAATAAAGATGGCACGAGATTGCTACTGAATAGTGAAAACCAATAAATTTAAATAAATATGATTTTTCGCTATTCATTTATTTGATTTAATAGTTTTTAGAAACGCTTTTTCGACAATTTGATTCTCAACTTTTTCCTCTTATTTTTGCAATATAATATCTTGTTAATTAATTACAATTATTTTTACTACATATTTTGATATTTTTAGTTGTATTTTCTTCTTTTAAATGGCATAACTTATTCTTCTTTCTTGCTTGTTTGTCATTGCTTACCATTTTGACAGCTGCTCAATGGAACTTTCAATCAAGACGTAGTCATTGCTGCCTGTTTTGATAGCACATGTAGAAATGCCAATATTCTTACTGGTCGAGACAATGGAATTTTTGCTTCACACAGAATCGATGCAATGGATGCAATACTATTTTGTTTCATATTTTAAGCTGACTTAGAATGGGATGTATTCTAATACCTGGATATATTTAGTGAGAACACGCGTTTAACTGATCTCACTGTTCGCTATCATTGCTTCTTATACTAGGGGCACTGATCATGGTATTTACCAATTAAAATACGTATTCATAAGCACGTGAATAATTTTGATTGTACCATGTACTGCTTTTCTACTCTTTTGAGTTCAAGTTCAGGTTCGAAACACGATGTCATCATTTCACAAACTACATTAATATTATAGTATATTCGTCTAGAAAGTTAAATAAAATTTTTTCAGAAACTTTTGCGTTAGGGTAAGGTAGAAGCTCCATCTAAGAACAAAGCCTAAATATGTGGGTGGCTTTGAAAATCTTATCTAAAGGGAATGCATGAACTGCATAGACAAATAATACTTCTTGTCAGAACGCAATTTTAAAGGTTGCTTCATATTGAAAGCGCTTTTATAATGCATGGTTTTGGTTGAAATGAGCCATCTGGAAGCATTACATTCTGTGTGCTCATAATACATCCTTTACTGCAATTACACATGTCAATAACCATGATATATTTTAAGTCTCTGCCTTACGATAGATAGTAATCACTCGATAGCTGTTGTTGAGTGTAGAAGTTCAGCGAACTGCATACTTTGTAAGTATTTGTTTTTTTTTTTTTTTTTTTGTTAATAACTTTTTTTCGTAGTCAAAATAATGAGGGATGATGTTTGTGTAACCTTTAGATTCTTCCGTGTATTTGTTTGATGAAAAGGTTTTTTATTTCTACTGTAATGGCAAATCAGCGATCTCTCACTGATGCACAAATTGAACAGTTTATCTTCAGGGTTGGTGACAACGACGATTTAGAAAGCGATCTCAGTGAAACACTGAAGTTAGTCAAGATGAACCCGTTGAAAGTACCAACACATCAAATGAGAAGACTGACGAGGATGAAGACGATATTCCGTTAAATTTTTTGAGAGTGAAATCCAACATTATTACATTTGACAAAACTATGCTTTGAGGAAAAAACGGTCATAAACCCATCATTATGGACATAATACATCCAGCAAATGAATGCAGAAACATACTTGATCCTCTTTGAATGTTTCAACCTTTTATAACAGAAGATATCGTTTATGAAATTGTAAAATGGACAAATGTTGAAATTAGTCAGCCAAACCATCTTACTTGCAGACATCAATAAAACACAACGACGGAATACTAATACAAATGAAATTTATGCAATTACAGGTATTCTAGTGCTAACGGCTCTTAAAAGATCAGCATTTATCCGTGGAAGAAGTATATGATAGATCCTATTGCGGAACTACATATATAAGCGTACTCACAAAGCCATATTCCGATTTCTCATGCCCTATCAGAAAGTTGTGATGCATGTTTGCGCAAAAATCCAGGAAAAATTATAGTCCTGGTGCATACCTTACAATGGATGAGCAACTTTTGGCATTTAGAGCAAGTGTAGTTTCAAGATGTATATCCCAAATAAGCCAGCCAAACACGGCATTAAAACCGTAATGCTTTGTGATAGTGAAACCAAATACATGGTGGATGCCATTCAATACCCAGATAAAATTTATACAACACCACCATGCCTCGTGGAGAGTTTTATATAAAAGACATTACAAAAACTGTACATGGATCAACCCGAAATATAACTATGGACAACTGGTTCATATCAATACTCTTGCAAAATCCTTTGGAAAAGTCTGTATAATTTGACAATTATTTTCACACTTCGCTCAAACAAAGAGAAATTCCAATTGAGCTAAAACAAACTAGAGGTCGTAAGGCGGTACGAGCATGTTTGCTATGACCACAATTTAACCCTGTTGTCTTATAAGCCTAAGCCAAGCAAAATGGTTTATGTCTTATCATCATGTAACGAACAGGACACTATAAATTCTAAAACAAATAAATCCAGCATGGGGAGTTTTAATAGTACCAAAGGAGGTGTTGCAACATTCCACCAGATGTACAGTGTTATAAGCTGTTGAAGGCAAACAAACAGGTGGCCATTATGGCAATTTTCGGAATTTTAAACATGTCATATATAAACTCTTAAATAATTATACGCACAATATGCTTCCGGATGCTAAAAGGCTCTAACACTTGTCAGTTTTATGAAATCCTATTCAGGACTTGTAAACAATCACCTGGTGGACAGACTTGAAGTCATCGACAATAACGACAAATTTCAGGAAAGATATACAAATCAGCTGCAAATAAATAGCTTTGCAGATTCCAAGTCTATTTTTTGTTTTTTGTTCAAGAAGTGTTTTATAACCATTTAAAGTATGTCGTAGTCAAAATGACGAAGGATAGCGTTAGTGTATGTAAAATAAGGACGACGTTCAGGGCTAAAAGCAATAATATTACCAATTTTATTTTAATCAAACGAAAACGATATTTTAAAATTTCAAAGCTACTTTCACTTTGGAAAAGTTTATTTCTCTAGCTAGCTTTTTTAATTTAAATTTAAACAAATTACTTTTGTCAATGTTTGAATGCTAAGACTTAAAGTTTTAGAATCAAGTTAACTGAAAACTTAGTGTTTTCGGTTATGGGAAAAAGTAAATAAAATTTTTCTTTGAAAATTTATCATGTGATCTTTCTTTCCATTATTAATTATATGCCCGTGACTTGTCTTTAACACGCGACCTTCTCCTTCCTTGATATACACACGAGTGTGTGTCAAGTGTATATAAAACAGCAACAAGCTCCTTGTTTGTAATTACCCCGGCATGAGCTCAGTTATAACAAGATGCATAGTACATACCAAACTAACTCACGATGCGCACATTATACGTAATATACATCTTGATGTACTTGTTTTCCGTACTGAATGAATTTGTGCAGCACTCATAGAAGCATCGCCAATTTTACTCAGCCAAATACATTCATATGCAATTTTAATACTTTTATTATGCGAGTTCTTCAAAACTGATGTATTTACCTTTTTTCGTCTGGCATTTTATAAAACAGCACTTGTCACAAAAGTGCTTCAAGCACAAAAGTGAATACATAATAATCTGTTTATAGCACAAAGCCATTCCTTCCTCTATGAATGCTTCTATTTGGCATTGTTGGTGCTAAAAGTCTATAGAGGAATTTATTTGCTTTTAAGGGAGCAACAGAATGAATAGCATTAATCATACAGTGGCATAAATTTATTAGATAAATTTCTGAATTTTTAAGCGATAAGCAAACACAACACATGCATTTATCTTTGTTTTAGAACAGAAGCATTCAAGACGGATATGAAGAAATGAAAAACGACCCTGTTACACTTAATCTAAATCTCAGTGCATTTTTGTTATATTCAAATAATAAAAATACGGATACGGTAAAATTGCTAAACATTTGGCATATTTGCGAAAGGAAAAAAATCAACCAAGAACCGTTCTACCTATTGAAGAACATTTAACATTAACAAGTTGACGAAGAATATTCATTTAATTGTCAAGGTATTTAAAGGCCATTCAACTGTCAAGACCATTCGCCGGTTATTTCAAACAAGAAACTGATATTTAGATAGCTTTTCATAAGTTT
This sequence comes from Eumeta japonica, assembly GCA_005406025.1. NCBI lineage: Eukaryota > Metazoa > Arthropoda > Insecta > Lepidoptera > Psychidae > Eumeta > Eumeta japonica. Next base: position 8,704 of record BGZK01004470.1, on the reverse strand, counting down.
ATTTTATGTAAAGCAATTTTTTAACATTTTACACTTTCTTTAGTAACTTACCGAGCTTTATATAGTATTTCGGTTAATTACAATTTCTCTTCAATTAACCAGAACCATTAGCCGATAATGCTTAATTGAACAATTCGTTCAATTACAAGAATCCCCTTTAATTGAACACTTTCTTCAATTACAGAAATCAGCATAATTGGAACTACTAATGAATTCAATGAAAACGCATATATGCCCTTTAAGTTTTTCAAACTAATTTTTTATCATAAACGAAGAATGCAAGTAACGGAAAAAATTTACTTATAGTATAATGAGTATACGCAGGTATTTATTACATGCATACCCAGTATTTTACACAAATGATGTCAAATATCTATGTGCAAAAATGCCAGATCATTTTCAATAATAATGCAATTAACTGGGTAAAAGTAAGAGAATCGAGCGGGAAAATCAATTAACCGGGTTCAATTATCCGAGGAAATTTACATGGTTTTGAATACTATGTATTTTACGCGATTATGTGGTTCTAAGCGTTGGAAACCAATTAACCGTAGGGTCAATTAACCGAAAAACATTCTAACATTAAAGCATTAGTTTTAAGTTTCTAACAGGTATTTCGTATGAAAATATTGGTTCTATAAAGCGTTAAAAATTTAAGTGTAGCATCATTGATAATTTTAAAATTTGTTTTAAATGAAATATTTGTACACCTTTTGAATTTGATTTTTGAAAGTTGGAATCTTAATTAAAACTAAAACTGGTGTTTAGTTTTCTTTTTATACCAATTGTTCGTTTTGAATGAAATTACAAAAGTCAAGACATTTTGTGTGCTACAATAACAGACATCTAACCCTACAAATAATTATTGGATTACATGGTCCAAAGGAGTACTTTTTGAGTACTCCTATGTAATGCAGGTATAGACCATTTCATTGTGTTTAAGTTTTTTCAACGATTTGGCAACACTAGAACATTTTGGAGTACTTTCATAAGTGGTAGGTATAGATACTCTATTCAGTAGTGTAATAGAGCAGTTTCGAAACTAGTCTTTGTGAGTACTCAGGATTACAATATTGTAATATCGTCTAGTCCTAGAACATCGCAATGTAAATCGGAGTATTTGTTTTATACATTTCGATTACTTTGGAGAACTTCAACTCCATTATAGAGTACTTCGTACACGCATGTATGGAGTACACTCGTTATTTGTAGGGAATTCTAATGTCACTAAAATCTGAATTAATATTTTATTGTGATTTTTCTTTTTATAACACTCTGATGCATTCCAATGATATTTTCAATTTTATAAAATATACTAGGGGCCAATATTACAACTTACTGGCAACTATCAGTGGGATTTTTTCATACATATATCTCAAGGAGATTTAATGATTTAAATATTTAAATTTACGAACAAAAATAAATAAAAAGAAATTACAAAAAAATAAACACATTAGTTTTTTAAAAAACTAGCAGAGGATGTAGAGGCATTTCGAAATGTTAACGTACAATGGTGCAATTCACACTGAGTTTGTCATTTCCTTACTTGGTAAAATGAAAAATATTCAATATACATATTTTTGTTTTAGGAAGTTTCAAAAGTCAAATTTTAAATTTTACAAAAACAAAATGGTGCAATTCACGCTGAGCTTGTTATTTCTTTAATTGGTAAAATGTTAAAATCTTCAATGCATTTTGTTTTCGTAAAATTTAAAAGTTTGTTCTTTGAACTTTTAAAAGAACAAAATACAATGAAAATTTTCCTATTTTATCCAGTAAACAAATAACAATTACAGTGTGAATTGCACCAATGTATTGAAAATTTTCCCATTTTACCAAGTAACCACATAACAAGCTCAGTGTGAATTGCACAAGTGTTAATTTTAAGACAGATATCCACTTATATTAATACAGAATCCTATTTTAAAATTATAGGTGTATAACGACCAGTCGAATGTGCGTACAGAGTGTACGTAAAACAAAGAGTATGAATTAATTTATGAAATAAATGTGTGAACAATTTTAAACAGCGTTTTGAGTCTAACGACTAGCTGAATAGCATCAGCGAAATATCGGAGACGTATACCAGAGAATGACAAAAATATCACTATAAGTACTTCCATAGTATTGAAAAAAAAAATAATAATATGTATAAATAAAATAACAAACAACACACAATGTATTCATAAGAAGTTGAGATATATTATGTACGGGTATGAAATAGGTTTGGGAACTCTTGGACTTTTCATTTTCCAGGATTTTATCTTCTAAATAAAAACAAGCAATATGTAACAATTTTTTCTTTCATTTTTTCGTAAAATTAGTTTCTATATCCGAATAAATAATATATCACATATGTTCAATTTGTGCATTGAATAAAAAAATACAATAATAATTCAACAATTTGAGATAATTTTAAATTAAAATTAACATCATCATAATATACAGTTATCATTGAGATAAAAAGGTTTTAGTATCACTAAAGCATTTAGTAATTCGCTTGACAAGCGATTTCCAATTTTGTTGCAAAGTTCCAACAACGGAGCAAACACGTTCACTCATTTACTGAAGTTGGCTATATTATTAAGAATGTTGCAAAGTTATCTAATTTTAATGAGGTATTTTTTCATACAAAGCAAATGTTTTTTCAAAAATAGCTCGATTTGATTTTGGATTCTTTGGATTAACCTTTGCATTATCAGTAGCATTTTTTAGTTTCATACTGAAACATTCATCGACTTGGGTTTTCAGACACACTGTCACTACTAGACATATCTGAAATATATTGGTCAAACAGGCGTTTATATTTTGGTTAAGCGTAAAAATTTCAACGAAGATTTTAAACTTCTGAATAGAATCGGTAATTTTCAAATAATTTATTAATGCTAACATTTTATTTTGATAAATTTTTTCTGGTTGCTTTTCCAGCCATTTTTCAGAAAATGGTATTTTTCACACAAGCTAATTAAAAGTGCATTTAAATGGCATCATCTACTAGAAGATTGGTATCTCGGCAGTTTCAATAGCATTTTTATAGAATTAGAACCACTATTAACCTACCAGAGCGGGGACATGCTTAACATCTCATATACATATGTGCTGAATTAAAGTGTTTCAATGCCTTTAAAAATGAGAACAAATAGCGCTTGTAAAGGGAGGCAGGCTAATACATAATAGGTTCCGTACTTCATACCATGTAATGTATGAAAATTTACATTGTAGTTTGCTTGTTGTTGTAACGGTTCAGAAGTTACAGATACTTTTGTTAATAGAGGCAACATTCTGTGCAAATTTGAGTTCTGTAGCTCTAATAAATCAAAAGTTAGAGCTAATTTTTATTAAAATTGGGTGCCTGTTATATGGGGGCACCTGGTAGTTTTTATGTTTTTGTTGTTTTTAATATATGTTGCTGTAGCGGCACGACACAACAACATTCTGTGATCATTTCAGCTTTCTAGCTCTTACCATTTCGGAGAATGGAGCCTGAGACGGTCGGACGGACGGAAGGACGGAAGGGCGGTGTAGTATCAGCAATAAGGTTTCGTATGCTTTTAAGTACAGAGCCTTAAAATGAAAACTGTGAATAAACAAAATATTATCATATTAAATAATAAATAAAATTTTTCCTGTTTTCCTAGAATTTCTAAAAGTCGCACCCCAAACCTAATTATGAAAACGTCAATATGCGAATATGTACGTATCTGCATATATACGAATACATAGAGTATAAGTGATAAGTAATATAATAAGTAATAAGTAAAGGTTGGGGCACATAGAATTCGTCATACGTTATACGATGCCTTTTTCAACTGACATACACGCAATATCCAATAGATTTGTACAATGAGTACTTTTGATGTATAAAAAGAATGATATTTTAGAGTTCTTTTATACCCTTCACATACTGTGTAAGGGTATATATAAGTTTGTGATTCCGTTTGTAATTTTTCAATATTCATTTCCGACCCTATAAAGTATATATATTCTTGATCAGCGTTAATAGAGAAGTTATTTGAGCGATGTCCGTCTGCCCGTCTGTGAGTTGTTGAAATCAAGTTTCTGAGAAAACTATTTGACTTAGAAACTTCCTTCTTTCACTAATATGTTGCATATTGTCCACGAGGAATCGCTATTTAAATTCAGCAAAATCGGTTCACGAATAGCTGAGATATATCCCAAACACCGAAGGTACCTCGGAAAAATTTGCATTTTGTATGGAAATTTTGAAAAATTTTTTGATTTAAAGTCAATATTCGGATTTGACTTACTCGTAGGTGACGAAAAAAATTTTCGACATCGGTCCCTCATATAGCCAGATATAGGAAAACCGATTTCTAAAGGAATGGGGGTTTCATGAACTAAAACGCCTTTCTGCTTTTAATACAGAAATGGGCCTATGGTAGTAAAATATAGACTTTTAAGCAAAAAGTTTTTTTGGACATCGGTCTTTGTATAGGTGGGATATATGAAACCGATTTTCAAGAAATTGGACTTTTATAGACCTGAACATTTTCGGTACTAAAGTAGACAAGAATAGATGTCTGAAGGCAAAGAAAAATTTTTGATCATAGGTCCATATATAGCCGATGTTAAACAAAACCGATTTCTCAAAGAAATTAAACTTATTGGTTCCAGAATGGACCTATAGCAGTAAAATATAGATTATTTTGAGAAAAAAATTTGTTTAACGTTGAACCATTTATAGCCGAAATATAGCGAAAACCGATTTGTCAAGAAACTGGACTTTTGGTAAACTTGAACACATTTAGATTTACCGAAAATACGTTAGTTTTGTGAAGGTATTTAAGATGGCAAACCGAATATAGCTTTTATTATTAATTTTGGTTTAGAAGACACCCATATATAAAGAAAAACGACATGTAAAATCTATTGACAATTGCCAAAGTGCTCAAAGTACGTCAAAAGTTAAGCCACTTTTATACTTTGCGTTGAAAAAAGACGTACTGTATGTGACAACACTCATAACAAAACATGCATTTTAACTTGGTTGTCAGCTGAAAAGTCGACGCATGTGTCCCAACCTTAATACACACTATATACATATGAATAGTTTTGTGTTATAGGGTATACTTAATACCAAAAATATGTGTATGTACTACATATGTACATATTCTTTTAAGTACTAATTTTAGTTACTGATGTAGACATACTGAAAGACAAAGCAAAAACAACTATAAAGGTCTTTTTGTTAATTCTGAAATTGTTGTTCTTTTAAATTGCATAAAAAATTAAAAAATGCAAAATAAGTATAATAAATCGATTAACAACTTCTGATTCGATCACATAAAAGCCACACAAGAAACAGTTTTGTATTAAATTATTATTTATTATTCGTTTGAAATTAAATTAAACCTATCCTACAGTCATTTGAAAATGGTACTTATTGTGGTGTGTGCCACATTATTTATTATACAAATATGATGCAAAAACATTCACATCTACAAAGATCGCACGGAATTTTCATAAAATCTTCAGAAAATGTGCTTGATAGCATTTGACATATAACTTTATGAATATTGTTAACATATTTTGCCAATTTTCAGATCGATGATTTTCTAAAACGCTTTCAATTTCTGATTTTTACACAATTCTACATAAATATGTAGCTCGATATCATTCCATGCCATTTCAAATTGCTGATCTCTTATTGGATGACGAATACCTTTAAGAACTTATGGAATATAACATTAAATTAAAACATAAATTTAATTTAATAAAGTAGTTTATTTTGCGCCTTCTTTAATTCTTATACTGTGGATCATATCCGTTTTTGAAATAATTATTTTTGGTTGTATACATATTCAAAAATATGGATATTTTTGTACAAGTTCAATACATTTTGTTTATTAAAGTGCCAATTAATATCTTAGTCGGAGAATTAGGTCGAATAAATTTACCAACAACTCTGTTAAGCGAGTGACTGTTAAAGTTAATTATATATTGTGAAACACATTTACGTCTAACTTGTGACCACGCGGCGAAAGTTATAATTTACTAAGGCTTTGAGAAAGCAGCGCAAATGCTTGAAAAGTTTACAAATTACATATTACTAAAAATATGGCATATGTGGTATGCACAAACTATGCTGATTTTTAGGTGCATAAAGCAGCCTTATGTTTGCACATTTTAATTATCAACTTAATAATACATGCACACACGTATATCTTAGCTACTATAGTGTGTTTAATATATTTGTTCAATTCAGAAGCAAAATTGTATATCCTACCGTTAAATTCTGAATTTTTTGCTTCGTTGCTCTGTCGTAGAACATTTAGAAGATAAAAATTAAATATATATTTAATTTTAATTGAAGCAGGTGTGACGATTTAAGTGCAATAAAGGAAATATAGCAATCATATTTCTACACTTTAAACTTTCTATACACCTAGAGATATTCGACAGAAATTTACGAAAAATTATTTCAAAATTTTACAGGAGATATTAAATTTTGCATTCCTAGTTTACATAAAATATTTTCAAAGCACAAAATTCAATCATCCCTTCTGTAGGAAAATGATCAGGAACAAAATGCAGTCATTAGACGATTATGCAACAGGAACGATGTTAACTGCTCTTATGATTTTTGTTTAAATAAAATTCAGTTGTACAGTGAATGAATCTATTCAATGTGGTAAAGAAATCTGTATGAATTTTGACAAGTTGGACGTAAGCGTCCTTATGGATTTTAATTTGAATTCCTTGTTTTGTGCACAAAATAAGAAAACTTTTAACTGCAGTAAAAAAATAATTTCATGAGGCAAATAAAACAAAAGTCTAATAAAACCTTAGAGTTTTAAATACAAAAATGATTTTCTGTGGCAAGTTGTCAGTGTATTGAAATGAGAGAAAAAAGAGGAAATATGATGGTGTTTGCAAATGCATAAAAAGAGTTGAGTAATGTTGGCATAAACTACAGTTTTGTGGTATTAAGGGACTAAGAATGGCTACCTGTATTTAACATAAAGTCATTGAACTTTTGCACAATATAATACTTTAATTTACGTATAGAAATGTGTTGCATTAAATACAGAGTTTCATTAAGAACTTTTTAGATTTATCCATTATCTAAAATTTGCCAGCTATGGTCAGAAAATACAAAAATTCAAACCATGGGAAAACTAAACACAACTTTACATACGACTTAGAATGGTTCTTAATTTTAAGGTCTGGAAATTTTCGGAGCCCTCCTTAGCTTCTGAACACATAATTATCGGTCAGTTAACTTTTAGTCTAATGCCTATAAAATAGCAAACTAATATGCAAGTATGCTATCAGAATAGGTTGGAATGGGAAATTAATTAAAAAATTTAAGTAGGAAACCCTATATCGGCTATCAATTTTGGAATTTATCAAGTGTTGGACGTTTGAAAATGGAACCGATAACAAGTGAATCATAATCAACAGCGACATACGAAACAAATAATAATAAATTCAGCCAAGTACGAGGCTGGCTGTCGCATAATGGATTCTTATTATGGACAATGTGTATACAGAAAATTGGAATTGTCATGGTTCCAAGGTTACAGCTAATTTTTCTTAAATTGGGGCGTCCATTGTATGGGGGCGACCTTAAGTTTTTATGTTGTTGTTGTTTAGAGTATGTGCAAACTTCAGCTTTCTAGCTCTTTTATCGTTTCAGAGAACGAAGTCTGTGACGGACGGACGGCGAATGGTGTAGTCTCAGCAATAGAGTTTCGTTTGACTTTTGAGTACGGAATACTAAAAATCTGATTAAGCGTTCATGGAAATCAATTTGGGCGCAGTTTTTTACTCGCTTCTGGAAAATATTTCCGAAAAATCGATTCAATATTTATACCAGAATTCGGTATCTATGCCTTTTCGGCCATGATCTTGTGAAAATACCTTGAGTTAAAATGCCTCTGACTTAAGATATGAAAAATTGGTCCTTGGATGCAACATCAATAATTTCAATAAAATACACTATCTGGAGTTTTCAGTTGCTATAATATGCATTAAATAAAGCAGATCTAGCAGATCTCGGGTAAATCCATTTCAGCCCAACTTTAGACATATTTTCGATATTGCGGTGGTAGATAAAGTAATTTTAAACTGTCAACAAATATGGCTTTACCCAGATATTATGTGAGTTAAGCGAGTACTAATTATTGAATAGAAAAAGTCAAAATAAGACCAATGAAATATTGGATATAAATTGTTTTCTTTTATTTAGTAAATAATATATATGTATGTATTTGTTGATAACAACATTGAAGAACTATAGATAGCTTAATCGAATCGGCATATAAGAGAAACTTTCCAAAAATTTACATATGTTCGCCGAAGCCTTATAGAAACAAATTTGAGTATGTTACCAAACTCTAGGGGCTTTTTGAATTCCTAGATGACTGAAATTTGCTATGTAAATCGGCAATGGCGAACAAGTAAATGAAAATTAAGAACAGGAAAGCTTCCCTCCAACCCTTCAAAGAACTGGCTACATGTGCACATTATTTGTATTAAAATTCTATTATTCTTTCTAAACTCACCAAAAAGATTTAAAAATTAAGACTTAGCACTTGTTCCTACTTTACATTTTCCAACTTTACAATCTTTTATTGGTATTTTCTTGCCAGTCTTTTCAGGATAGATTAAAAGCATCAGTCAAAGTCTGAAAATTGCAACAAAAAACACATACAAAATATCAGAATATGCTATTTAAGCA
>BGZK01004469.1:0-13483 GCA_005406025.1 Eumeta japonica | reverse complement strand
TTTCATTGATATTTTCAATTTTAGCTTGTCCCTTCATTTCTTTGTTTAGGGACTGTTCAGAGATTTTATCAACAGCTTTGCTTATAGATTCGCACAAATCAATAATATTTTCAAGTATATTTGCTGTTTTAATATTATCTTTTGAATTTTCTACCATCATCATATTGATTTAGAGATAATGATTTTACTTGCTCCAAATCGAGATTGACATTTGAAGTTTTTGCATCGAGCATATCATCAAATAAAACAAATATATCCATTAAATTTTTTTGCATCTCAATCATTTGAGCGGAGGATTTTTCAATATCTTTTAATGTTTGAATACGCCCAGCTTACTGACTGTATGTTTGCAAGTTTTTCCGGTAATAAATTGAGTTTTATTTGCCAACTGTTGGAGATTGTGCACGATTGTTGAAGTTATAGAAGCAACGTTCTCGTAAACAGTTTTCAAGTAGTCTGCATTTATTGACTGTAGTAAAATCGGGATTGTTTTCCAATAAAGAATCAATTATTTTCAAAGTCTTCCTTTAAACTGCCATCGTACGTATGAACAATGGTTTCTTTTAATTTAAATATACATTTACGTTTTTCCTGGTTGGTGGAAGTATCTGTAACGTCTTGTAACATGTTTTTGAGTTCTTGTAAATTATCATTATCGGTTAGTTTTTCTAAAGCATTTGCAATAGATTCCTGTGTAGTTTCTCTCAATAAATTGGGCAGAGATTTTAAGACTTGCAGTAGATTTTCGAACAAATCTTGCATGCTTTCAATATCTAAAAGGATTTCAAAGCGTCATTGACTTCATTTTTGTGGAGTCTTTCAACTATTTTATCAAGTTTAGAAGTTTCTAAATTATTTGCACTGTTTTGGTTCATTGCAATTGTTAGAGATTTTAATCATACAAGCATTCTCTTAATTTCACAAATGTTCAGATGACTGTGTAAGATTTCCTGATTGTGTTGATAAATGGCATTCATTTCACCAACTATAGTATTGATTGTTTGAGATAGGCCTATTGAAAGACTAGATTGTTGGTTTTCTTCTGCAATGAATTTTGTTATGCTGGAAAGTGAGGTTGTAGTCGGCTCCACAATGTCATAGAGCAGGGACTTGCGTAATTTGGGGGTTTCGTTTATAATAAGTAAAACAACTTGTTTAAGATTTTGTAAAATAACACCTGCTGTTTCGTCAGATGTTTCAAAAGGCATGGCTTTACTAATAAGTTCTTTGCTTTTAAATAGCGGCAAGAAAAGGGCATCTTCAATAGCAGCGGTTCCTTCATTCTCTTCAATGGCTGACTGTATTTCTTTTAAATTCTTTGTTATCGCGTTGGCCAGCGTTGATATTGTTTGTTGAACATCTGAAGCTGTTAGGCTTTGTAAGTAACTATTTGTGCTATTTATGAGTTGTAGGACATCTACTATAAAAGGAGCAAGTTGCTTTTTAGTTGAGTTTAGGTCTCTCTTCAGTTCGGGCTCTTCAGATATCTGTTGTGGCACTTCAAAATCGCTGAATTTTTTGACAGCTATTTCACCTTCTGATTGCTGCAAAACTTTTGTGCTTTTATCTGCCTCTCTTTCAGATAACATTTTAGGCTCAGCACTTGTTTGTTTCAAATCCTCAGCTGCATTGTCTGTTTTTTCCATTTCGGTAGTCTCAATACTTTGAAGTTTTTCAATATTTGTTTTCACATCATTTAGAAGATTGGACAATGTTTGTATAGCCTCATCCTGTTTTATTTCATTACAAGTTGCGGATTGAAGTTTGTTTTCAACTTCTATTAAAGTACTTTGCAACTTGTCAACTGTTGTTTGATTTTCTTGCATAAAAATTTGCACCAAAGCATCATGTTGCATTAAGCCTTCCTGAACTTCAGTCAAAAATAATTTAGCAGAATTAACATTTTCAAATAACTCTTGCACTTGGTCTTCGTTCAATCTTTGCTTGTCCAATAAAAACATGGATTTCAGTTCCCTTAGCTCAGGTGTGAGATAATCGATTTCTTGCAATAATTCTATGAGCCTCAAATTTCCTTCATTATTTTCGATAAAGTCATATATAGAGACTAATGTATTTTGGGTTTTCAATAGTGCAGGCAGTACTGTCTGATCAGATTTGTCGCTTAAATCATTGATAACTCTAAATGCGGTCATTAGTTGGGTTTGCAATTGCACCATTACACTACAAGGGTTTCCACATCAAGCTTATTTAATTTACTTATAACTTCCACTGTTTCCATAAGATTTCTAAAGGGTTGTATTAGGTGTCAGCGTTAGATTCCAGACAGGCTACCATGAATTCTGATAAGCCTAAACTATTTTTTCCTTCATTTCCAAGGCCAATTGTAGCTCTAAGAGGCATAGCTTTGCAAGTCTTCAAATGTCTTTCTATATCTTCTAAGCCAGTATCTAAACCCGAGGACTCATAAGTGTGCACCAAACATTCTTTAAGTTTGAACATAGTTTTAGCTACTTGGGTTTCATTTGTGATTAAGTCTTCGGACTTTTGGCTTGTTTTAATAAATTACTTTCTATTTGCTGCAAGTCAGCTTTTAGTTTCTGCATTATATCTTCCAAGCTGGTCACCTCTACATCTTGTATAGATTTAGTGGCATTTAAGCACTGTTCAATTTGTTTAATGCTGCCAGCAACACAATCTTCAAATCAAATACTTTAATTGTTTCCGACTTTCTACAGGTGGCTGATATTTGGTTTCGGAAACGGTATTTGCTTCAGCAAAAGATTTAATATTGGTTACACTTAAAGACGTTAAATCATCCACATTATCGAATAGTTGTGTATCGAAGCTTTCACAGTATTTAAGTAATTCAAATAAAACATCAGACTTTTTCTTTTATTACCTTTAATGAAGGGCAGTCTTCAGCCTGCTAGCCAATTCTTCCTGTTTAACATTAACTAAAGCTTCTTTAAGACTCAGCAAAGGTTGGGCGTAGGTTCTTAAAATCTCTAGGCTAGTTGAATCGCTCATGTTGGATACCTGCGACATTAACTGATTTTCTTCAATAGAAACAACCGCTTTTTGGAGTTCCTGCAAAGGTTGCGCCAACTCCTTAAGATGAGAATATGCTTTATTATCGGCCAATGATTCCAAAGTTTCCAAAGCCTGCTGTTCATGCATTTGCACAACGTAAGACCTTAAGCTTTGCAGCACTTGAGCAGAAGTTAGGCTGACTGGTGTTAAAGATCTCAATGTATCCACCTGTTCCAATTCTTGGTTATAAAATACCTTTACGCCCTCACCAAATCGTTTAGAGGCATAGCCAAAGTTTTGAGTTCAGATATTTCATCTCGACTTAAATCTTTGCATCGAAATTGTCGATATACTCTTGTATTTGCAGAGCACAGTTTTCAGGCTACATACAGCTTCAGCCATTGTTTGAGCATCACTCAATTCAGTTATAGATTGAACATTATCGTTAACTTGAGGTTGCAATGTGAACTCAAACACTGTTTAAATTCTTCCATTTTATTGACTGTTGCTTTCATCTGTTCAACTTGCTCTAGTCTCAAAGAGCCCATATCATAGTCATGGCAATGAGCCAACACGGAGGCAATGCTAGTTTTTAATTGCCCCAACAATTTTTCAACTTGAAGCCTTTATCTTCAAAAGATTTCAATGGACCAGCAGACGCTGCTTCTTCCGTTTCCTTGATCATGGACGCTCTGGCGCTATCAGTGGGCAGCGTCTCGGCATTCGATTTCAAAGCAGAGATATCTTCCAAAGTAGACATATCTTCTCTTGAAGCTTCCTCCACAAGCTTTGACAAGATATTTTCCAACACCACCAAAATCTCGTTAAATAAATTGGCAATTGGCAATTCCACTACCTCATAAATTTCCATTCGATCTATTGAGTTTTGAGCTCTTCTAAATAAGGGGCGGCAATTTTCATTTAATATTTTCCAAACTCGTTTTTATTCTTTTCCGAAGCTAATTCTTCCAGAGTCGTTTTAATTTCTGTAAAGCTTTGCCAGTATTGTGAACATAATACGCGCAAGACTGCAACAAATTTTTTCAATTTCCTTCTGCTTGAACATTTTCACAAGCTGCTGATATGGTTTAGCTAAATTAGTAAATTCAATTTTTAACTCCTTGTCTAAAATTCACTACCAAGTAAAATGTTTATGTTATCGCATATTCTTTCAAAGTCCTTCATAGATTCCTCTAATTCAATTTTCATTTCCATTTCTTGTCTTATCAATAAAAATAATTTATCATCTTTTGCGCCTGCTCCTCATCTAAGGCGTTTTCTTTTTGAATATTTTTCAGCTCGTTTTCTTCGATATCGATTTCGATAGTTTTGATAAGGTTATACATTTTTTCCAAAGTATCCGTAACGTCGGAACTTTTTTGAATCGTTGATAGTTTTAGAATATCCTGACTTATTCTGATTTTGTCGTTTAAGCTCTGCAAAGGATCTACCAGATCAGTTATGGAACCAGCAATTGATTTCTGTTCAATTTGTCTTATGCAGTAGTTTAGTTCATCTATGGGTTTCTTTATATTTTCCAATACAGACAAATTATACTTGTCTATATCTTTATCCATAACCTGGCCAATGAGAGTGAAAAATAGCTTCTCTAAGTGTGGACAAGTTTGAGGAAACGTTTGCGGGTAAACGTGTTGTTATATGATCTATGTTCGATTCGAGGTGCAGAACAGCCTAGGCCAACGATTGTAATAATTTCTTAAGATCATCCGTGTCGACTAACTGATCATCTGTTATTTGGCCGGTTAAAATATCTTGGCTTAATTGGCCAAACCATTCTGAATTTCCTGCAATGGTGGTACCATTGATTCGACAGTGCTAACCGTTAGCTTGCCGGCTTCTATGTTATGAGAAGGCTGTTGCAGAATCACTTCTAGACCTTTATTTAATTCAAATAATGGAGGTGATACAATATCTAAAATAGCCATATTTACTTTTTGTTCAACAGCATTGCTACTAGCAATTGAATTGGCATTTTTGTTGATTTGAGCTACTACTGTTTGTAGCTCATTGATTGATTCTACCAAATTCAATATTATCTTTCATGAACCTTTTTATAAATATCATCATCCGTTTCCTCCAGAGTCAATTCATTTTCCACCTTTTCTAGGGCAGCCTGAATTTTTAAAACTGGCTCACAAATTGTTTAACTGACTCTGAAAACTTGGGCAATTCTGCCTCAGCAACTTTGGCGAATGGCAAAGGTTCGAGTTACCTCTTGTAGTTTGGCCATCGTTTCGGTAAAATGTTCTGTGACTTCAATTTCTTGGGCTTCTTGTAACAAAACTTGCGACTTTATCGTGTCTTTGGTGATTTCAAGGCCTTGTTTAATGTCATCCACCGTAAGCTGTAAATGCGATTTTAAACTTTCATTTTCAAATGATTCCGAAATAGTTCGAAGTTCTTGTAGGGCTTTTATTAAATGATCGGCCAAGCTGTCAATAATACAAACACTGGTTCTTTGGATCAAAGTAGTGCCAGTCTCATCAATTTCTACACACTTTTCAATGACTTGCAGAGCAACGTGTAGTTTGTGTACATCTTCACTCATGGTTTCGAACAAGGTATCTAATGGTGTTTCGCCGGAATAAACTTTAAGTTTGCTTTGTATTTGACTTAAAGGATCTATGATATTTTTTATTATGGCAATACTCTGATCGGCAGAGGCTGGGGTCATAAGCAAAGCAGACTGATTGACGACTTCAGATTCCACCGCCGTTAAATGGCTGTCTAAGATGTTCAAAAGCTTTGCTAATGGTGGCAAGGATTTTATATTTTTCTCTATTTCAATTTCGTTGCTTACAATTTTCAAACGTTTGTCGGATACAACCTTTAAGCCATCGCCCACTGCTCCTGAAATATCTTGAAGCTGAGCCTCAGTTTCAGTAGTTTTGAAGATTCGCTGTCTGTTTGTTTCTTGCCTTTTTTACGCAATGGTACCTGTATTGGCTCACTGGCAGATTTGTTTTCTAAGGATTCTATTTTAGACATTTGAGCACTAGCAAAAGTTTGTAGCTCCGAAGTATTTTCATCAACGCTGCCATCGAAAGTTCTAGAAAAGCTGACAAAATCTTCTGTTTCTGGTTACTTTGGATTTTTGCGCTTTCTTGTGGTGCCGTCGGTGATAACTCTTCCTCCATTTTTCAAATGAGGATCTGGCAAAATCTTCAGTTTGTTTATCTAACTCTTCTTCATCTTTTAAAGACGAACCATGTATTGTTATCTCATTTATTGAAATATCATCCATACCAGCTTCTGTACGCAAATCTTCTTCATGGCTAAAATATTCAGGCGAAATATCAATAACCACTGCTTCCATAAGTAATTTGCCAGATTGTGAAGTTTCTTTGACAAAGCGCAATGGAGGAAGTTCCACTATGTTGTGTTCGGTAACATGTTCCGATATTTGATCTGCATACATTTCCACAATTTTTAAAGCTTCTTCCTCGGTTAAATCCGGTGTTTCGTACAGAGATACTGACACCTCCTTGCCGTCAAATGAAAATGATACATCTCCCTTGTCCGTCATTGTTATATCACCTTGAGGAGTCTCATACAATTGAGAAGTATGTTCTTCTTGAATAGTCGAAAGAGAAAAGTTTCGCTGCAATT
This sequence comes from Eumeta japonica, assembly GCA_005406025.1. Taxonomy (NCBI): domain Eukaryota; kingdom Metazoa; phylum Arthropoda; class Insecta; order Lepidoptera; family Psychidae; genus Eumeta; species Eumeta japonica. Next base: position 6,862 of record BGZK01004469.1, on the reverse strand, counting down.
CATTGTGCTGTTGAGTTTCTTGTTTGGCATATTCATCTTCGAAGCCCAATAAAGCAGCTGAACTCGCCACAACTCCCATACAGTTACGAGCTTCAAGTATAAGTGCCTAAACAACAGGTGCCATCTTGACCTGATATTATTTTGTGTATGTCGCCCGGCTTTAGCTCGACACCATCTTTATACCACTTTAGCATGGGTTGTGGAACGCCAATTACTTTGCACTCCAAGTTAACGGCACCTTCCTCGGTCAGTATGGCCCGTAGACACTCAAGGAAACGTGGTTTCTTATAATGTCTGGGAATTTGAAGTTTAAGAAAGCAAGATGTAACAGTTGTACCAAAATCATTTACAGCCACACACTTCCACTCCGCCTGATCTATAAACTGCACACATCTTATATCCAAATGCCAATTATTCTCTTCACCGCGATATTGATTGTAGCGGTCGTTTGTTTCTATAGGTAATTCGTCACGGAACCATGACAATAAAGGATCTGGTGTGGCCTCTACTTTAACCACGAATTCGAACGGCTCATTTATTTTCGTTTCTTGCGATTTTAGACCCATTAAAAATTTTGGCGGCTGCGAAGTTGTGGCAGCAAATGTTAAACGTTCTTCTTCATTTAATTGATTATGTATATCCTCAACAGTGAGCACGGCCACACTACTCGATTCTCCCATACAATTTTGAGCAACACAACAGTAGGTTCCTAATGAGTTGGTGCCCGTTAATTGATATACATCACCGGGTTTAAGCTCTTGGCCATCTTTAAACCATTTCAACTGAGGGGTTGGAAAGCCTACAACTTTGCACTCAAATGACACTAAACCTTCTTCAGTTAGAACGGCTCTGAGATTTTCCATAAAACGAGGTTTGCGATAATTTTTGGGAACTGAGAGAAAAAAATTTATTTTAAAAATGCATTTCTTTCATTTCAAAGTTCACACAGGAAAGTTATTTTTTTTATTCTTCTTGTGTTTGCTGCTTGGCAATGTGCAATATAAATGCAAATTCATACGGCGTACTATTACTGCCTCCTTCTTCATTTCGAACATGTTCGTTCGTTAACAAAATAAATACATTTGAGACAACAACAAACTTTTAAAGTGTACTTTTGTATTAAATGTATTTATGCAAACGAACGAACAAGTTGGAAATAGAGAAAGAGCCAAGTAAATATACTGTTAACTTGCGTTTTGATTTAATTGTCGCTATTTTTCCGCCTTCTTTTGAATTGTGGTGAATTGGCAAGCAATCTTGGCTGATTACGGATCATAAAAGCTATAAGTTATGACAGAAAAATTCTATTGTAACAATTATTGTGTTGCTTAAAACTGAAAGTCCATCTAAAAATGAAACTTCATTGAAAAGTTTTTATTTTTTCTGCCCAACAATTCAAAAATTGTGTTAGTATGTGTATCAAGTTTAAAACATCTTTATAACTGTTTATGCCAATTCAGCATAAAACTTAGTATTTTCGATTTGGTTACTTAGAGATATTAGCATATACACACAATGTATGTATCATATAGGTTGCCTTTTCGGCCACAGCGTTGTATCAGCTGATTTGGGGCATTTAAAATCTGACACAATAAAATCTAGAGGATTTAATCATGACGATCGCAATAAAGCACAACATCCTTGACTTTAAAGTATATAAGAGACTTAGCAACTTTTCCATGAAGCCTTTCGTGTGCAAATTTTAAAACCACTTTATCAGGTATATACTTTCCATATTGACCATGCAAGTAGAAATCCCAACACAGCTTTCTTCATTTGTAACAACACATTTCATTCACCCTCATCGCAAGCCTCCGATGGTTTAACTTCAATCATATACACGCCTAAACCATCTTCAATATATTTGTATCTGTCACCAGAATCAACGCGTCCACTTTTATTATACCAAACGACACTCTAGGGCCAAGGTTGCAGCTGCAAAACAAAACAGTTAAAATAAAATGTTTACACGACTTTGTTTTGGTTTTACTTTTTCTTGTTTACAGACAGATAAACGCTCAAGTTTATTTGAAAAACGTGCCAATGCAAAGAATTTCTTTTCGATTTGTTATTTATGTATGTTTCTTTTCACTTTGATTTCAATTTTTAATCTCTTCTCTTGAAATGTTTATTGTATTTTTTTTCTTTATTGGTGAGAAGATTGAAATAAAGCAGTTGACCTGCCTCACTGTGAATATGTTCGGTATTCAAACTATTCGATTCGATTCAGTTCAAGTTTATGTCTCTTGAATAAATTTTCTTTGGGCGAAATGCCGGCATTTTCTTTATCAGCCTCTTTGACGCGTGATTTTCTTTTCAAAAATTTTGGCAATGGGCCAAATCAAAAAGCGCAAATAAAACAAAAACCATTCACTCACTCACCTTGGCATCCGAGTATAATTGTATCGCCAATGCGAACGCTCACATTTTTTAATTCATTTGTAAAATCGGCGGGGAGCCGAGTTGATCACACAAAGAGATCAATTGAAAACTGAAAATGTTTATTTTTTCATCAAATAAATGTAATTACCTATCGGCTGGTTTTAAAGATCCTCTCTGCTGCCACGACCAACAACGTGCAATTTAGAACTTGAATAAGCTTTTCCCACAATTTATCGCTTCGCAAGTGTAGGTACCCAACGAAGTAGGATCATCTGCGTTGGCCGTTAGAGCGAATACATCGCCGGCTTTAATTTCTTTGGAATCCTTGAACCAACGTAATTGAGGTGTAGGAACACCCACAACTTTGCATTCCAATGACACTGTACCCTGTTGTGTTAATATCGCTTTTAGTTCTTCTATAAATTCTGGAGCTTTATAAGCTTTTGGCACGATAACGGTTAAATTAGCAATGCACGAATTACGGCCACCATAATTCTCGGCCATAACCATCCACTGGCCGCCATCTTCCAGCGTCACAGGGTTAATTTCGATATAATAGAACAAACCCTCGTAAACCTCTCTGATACGATCATTTGGGCATATACGCCGGTCATTGCGAAACCAGGTTAACTATTCAAATCGGAAAACAAACAAGGTTTAAAGTTGTTATTTTTTTCAACTCATTTTAAATATGTACACACACACACACACATACCTTTACATCTGTGGAACTGCGTATTTCGGTTATCAATCGGGTACTTGAACCAACTCTAACTTGTAAATCTTTTAATCGTCTGGCAAATTTTGGCGGATCTTCACCCGTCGATCTGTCTTCGACTATAAGTTGTACATCCTTTCGTATAACATCATTTGCTTTTGTTTTAGCAAACAGCGTATAATGACCAGCATCTTCACGCTGCACATGCTCAACTGCCAGCTGAACTGCGTTGCTGGTTTTTGATATGCGAAAACGATCTGAATTATAAATGGGTACTTCACCGCGGCTCCTTTAAAGAGAGATGCAATTAATTGTCAATATTGTTATTTTAACAGAATTTTGTAAGAAAAAAAAAAATAAGTTTCAAATAAATTTATATGTATGTATCCGTGTGCGTATGCAGTTGGAAATTAAAATCAATATAATTATAAAAATCCATTAAGAAACAAACAAAAGATATGACTGTTTCAATTTGAATGCCGTTAATCACTACGTTTTCCTTAACTTTGTATCACAGTGTTATTAGTGGTGAATGTAGTGAATTTGTTGTGCCAATTTATTTACCTAACGAATACGGTGATTACTTAAGTCGTGTCGTATTATTTATTATTCGATACGATAGTACGATCGATATCTGATGTCACAACGATATTTAAGTTATATAAGTTACAATTATTTTGCTCTGCCAGCATTAGGTGTTCTTTACTCTACTTTGGGGTACCAATTTGCACGAAAAGTGTTCCCATATTCGAAAATTTATCAAATGAGAGTGTTTATGAGAAACAGTATGATGCTTTTCTTAATGTGCAAGAAACAACCCGTACTTTTTCTTCTACATTTTTCCAATTTTTCAGGAAACGTCCCTTCGTGATCTATTAACATCATTCAGCTAGACGTCAATTTCTGTGATACATTAGATGTATGTATGCTTGCATATGTATACTGACACAAAAGTTGTGTTAGTTTTAACTTGGCATATATACAGACTGGAGTACATATGTAGAACACGTCATCCGTCCTGACTTCATTAAAACAATGTTGTTTGAGTTTACCCTAATAAATTCTTTGTTGATGAATGTTAAAGTAGCTAAAATAAGTTTTCCTATTGTTTTATCAATTAAACTTTTGTTTGGCTTTTATTTCATTTCAGTTCTAATACAACATAAAAATTAAAGTACTTGACGTAAATCAAAATTTAAAAGTGGACCAACTTTCATATTTTGACTTCACGGAGCTGTCAGTTAAATATGCTGACTGTACGCCCCAATTACATTAATTCGGTTTCCTGATTCCATCTATAAATTAATTATAAAACAACATACATACATATTTTATTCTCTTGTGCTCTTTGTACCTTGATTGGCAGTTTAAAAACAATAGAAATGTAACAATGTTCATAAATGTTAATTACATGATAATGTAAAACATAAATACATATTTATGCACATAACAGATGGCAATGTACGTAACAGATGGCACATGGATGTACATACATAAATAGTGAGCGAGTAATCATTGAATAAACATATTATTCATTTCAAGTGAAATGGTTATTCTATATTTGTAATACAGGTAAGCCTCGCTTGACGACATTACATTTAGATAGTTTAGAAAATAGATAAAACTATTTTATACAAATTCCATACACATCTAAAACAGATACAACACTGTGATTTAAGATATCGTATTGGGATTGTAAGAAAAAATAATAATTTTTCTTTTTTTTTATAAAACTAATTTAAACGTGTACTTTAATTCTTTTTCATAAATTTCTTTTAAACTTGCTTTTATGTTCACACACAGCAATTCCTTCGGTAATTTTTCCGTTTTTGTTTAGCTTTTACTTTCAAACAATTTCATATAATTAGAAAAATAAATGAATGAAAGGAAATGTCGAATATTCAATTTTAAAAAAGAAACGAATTTTTATTTCCTTCACCACAAACTGAAAAAACATCTATAGACTCAAAAAATTGCTGTGTGTGATCCAGCTTTAACACAAAAAATAAATTTCGTATTCTATTACCAAATTCGTAATCCCAATTACTTTTTTGATTGCGTAATTCGTAAAAAAATAATAAAAAAAAACGTTTTTTGCTTATTAAATTATTATACTATCTATAACAGGCAGTAATAGAATATGACAAAACATTTGTTTACGACGCAAATATGTCTGTATGTATGCACGTAGATTGCCGTGTATACGTATGTACATACACACATATAATTATACCATAAATACTGAAAAAAGCCAACAAAAAATAATAAAATCAAAACGAATTATTAATTGGAAAAAAATGTTTTACAAACAAATATTTGTTAAGAAAAAAAATGGTCATATTTTTTTCTGTGAAGTAAGCTTTATTATTTTTGTGCATATGGCCTACTGTATTTTATAAAACGTTTTCAACCTGGCACCAGCAAAACCTAATGTAATAGACATCATAGTCCTAAAATTTGATTGTGTGATTCCTAGTCTGAGTCTCGGTTCACACATGAAATTTTTCTTTCATGAAATTTTGTGTTTGTTGATAAAGGTGGTAAAAGAGGTGAGACTAGTGAACTTCAATACAAACTTTCATGTACTCTGAAATTCTTTTTTGTTTTGTCATTCGTCTATGTAAAATTGATGAAACAGACTTGAATTTCATTCAATTAAACACGAATGAAAGTTTTAAAATGAAATTAGATGTACACATCAGTTCGCGTAAAATAAGAGACCTAGCTGTAACTTAAACAATTAAAAAAAAAAAAAAAAGTTTTCTTTATTTACGGTTTACCTTTTTCTATAAATTGATGAAGAGGATGACAGGGTGCCATTATAATTTTTATAATCGTTGCATTTGCAGCATTTTGAACAACCGTTGCCCATTTCGTTTCTATTATTTATTTACATATGTATGTATGTATATTTTCACTTAATTTTCTTATTTATTGTTTCAAAATTTTCAATTAAATTTCACTTAAAAATTAATATTTTGAGGTGAATTTTGTTTTTGTTTATGCAGTGCTTGGAATGAAGAGATGATAAATGTCATTGTACACTGTACAGGAAGACTTTTCTTGTCAACTACAAATGAAACTTATGCATCAATGCTAAAAGCAAAAATTATTCATATTATTATACATATGTAGATATTCCTTGTGTTATAATATTAAAAAAACAAAATTGGCAAACTAAGCATAAACTTTACATCATTTTGCTTAAAATTGTACTTGCAAAATGAAATTACGAAATCATAGACAAATTAAAACTATTTATAATAAAATTGAAAAATAGGGCAAACCATAAAAATGCCTTTTGGCTTAAACATTTATTTTTGCAAATAAAATGTTTGGTTGTTGTAAAGTTGCGAAATAAAGGTGGCAATAAATTTCTATGTATGTATACATCGTCAACATAAGAGTAATATGTGTATGTATGTACATACATATAAAGCTTTACAGTATTTTACAAAAAATTGAAGAATAAAAATTAATGTTTTATTCACAAAATTTATGGCAATTGTTTTAGAAACATAAGCATTCGTTAAGTAAACCAAAGTTATCAAAAAGTATTTATAGTTTTTAATAGTGGATAAAAGCAGCCGGTTGTGTAACCAGCTAATAATTATTACTTGTCCTTCAAAGTTATTGATAAGAGCTTTCTAGCTCTTATAGTTCAAAAGTTGCAGCTAATTTTTCTTAAAATCAGGCACCCGTTGAATAGGGGCACCATTTAGTTTTATGTTGGCATTAGTATTTGTTGTTGTAGCGACACAG